>VDFB02008629.1:0-27634 GCA_007258455.2 Sequoia sempervirens
ATCATCAGTGAAACCTCTAACACAGTCATGATATCGATGGATAAAGGTTCTATGTTTAAGTAAAACCTTTCGGCTTTGATACAAGAATCGTCTTTTCTTCAATAGTTTCTTGTAACTAAGTGGTTTCTTTGGATTTTTGATTCGTTTGAGAATGAATTTCTTAACAAAGGTTGTGGATTTCCAATCTCGTAACATGAGAGTAATCAATGTAATTGTGAGTTTTGGATGATCTTTATTGAATTAATGTATTGAAAACACATCAAGCAAGTTGTAGAATAGTTGTTTTTAAGTCCTATTCTAAACAGTAAGTGTATGATCAAAATGTTTTTCAAAAATTGTTGTCACAGGTTTTACACATGATAGATAGATCAAACAGACTCACTCTTAATACTCAAGTAGGTCACCATAATAATCAACAACCCACATCTTAGAACTGCGTCGACTCACACAGCCATGTCACCCTCGAAAGGGCACCCGTGTTTTTGTCTTTTCCAGGCGCGTACTCAGAGTGACGAAAGTGGATACCGGATCCCCTGAGCAAATGGTCCTTGGCAGTTATATGGTGAGTGTCTTAGGGGTAGATTCTTCCCTCCCCTGCACTGTGATTATTAGGATGTTCGGAAACTGACTTCAGTTGGATACTACATTAAGTTCGTAGTAAGGGTTTCCATTCGGTGCGACAAATGATAGACTCCCTCAAGAGACCTCCCAACCTTTAGAACAAAGGCTTTGGGGATGGTTATCAATGCACACTACCGTCAAATGGGATTTTCATCAACCATCTGCATTTGATTAAAGTGGGTTGGAAAACTTGGCTTTAGTTGTTCCCACTTAGGTCGTTCCCGTAGGGTGAGTATTTTTTCCCACTACAGCAGGCCTTCTAAAAGGTTGTAATTAAAACAGTAAATTTGCATGAAATTGAAAAGGCAAGTTTGGTATTTTGATCACCCAGTTAAGGGGAGAGCATAGACCTATTGCCACAAACAAAGCAAACAAATGTTCTTTTTAAAACCCAAATCACAATGATCTAATCTAAATGAAGATTTTGCTTCACAAAGACATGGTGTTCTTTTTAGTCCAAAATAAAAATGAAGTGACTATCCTAGGATTGATTCATTCCAATTAAGTGACTATCCTAGGATTGCTTCATTCCAATTAAGTGACTATGCTAGGATTGCTTCATTCTTTTAAAGCTCTTACTGGCCGCGGTCACGTCAGATCCAGTCAAACCTTACTTAAGTTACAGATTACAATTGCAGAATTTTTAAAAAAATGTGCTAAAACAGACATTAAGGGCGCTAAAACAGAGTTAATGGGCACTGCAGGATGACTGGTGGGCACTATATAATGCCTAATGGGCGCTGCAGGATGCCTGATGGGCGCTGTAGGATGCTTGATGGGCGCTATAGGATTCCTGATGGGCACTGTAGGATGCTTGATGGGCGCTGCAGGATGCTTGATGGGCACTACAATAGAGTTAAAGGGCGCTAAACTAGGTGTGAACTGCGCTGAAGCGTATTTAATGCGCTAATACGCTCTTCTAACTGTAACCTGTCAGAAAAATCTACAAAAAGATGTTAAAATTGGGGCAAGAGCCCCACGGTGGGCACCAAAAATGTGTGTGGGAAATGTTAGTATCAAAATGAAACAATAAAAACACACCAATGCAACATTAAACTAAAGAAAGCAAGATAAATTGAAATGAAATCAGACAAAGCTTCTTCAGAGTCGTTCCATTGTTCTCTATCTCCAGTGATTCTCTTGAAGTTGTTGCTCTCAGATTGTATAAGCAAAGCTTCTTAGAATGGCAACCTATAGAATGAGTATGCAAAGGGAGAATACTTCTCTATCTTATATGCTGGTGGAGTGACATGTTGATATACGGATATGCATAGGGGCTGTAAATTATGCACAGGGGAGCTGTGGATTATGGATGCTATTGAAACTATGATATGAGGATGATAGGCCATGATATATGGATTGCTAATATGCTAAGCTATGCTATGCTATGATTCTAGAGGCTATGGATGCTGGAAGACTAATTGACTATAGTTTTCCTGTATGAAAGCTTCTATGTTTTTCAGAGATCCGATAGTCCTTTTTATAGATTTTTATAGGCAAGAGCTTAGCTGGAAAAGATCAATGGTTGTGAGATTGTCTGGTAATTTTGAATGGTGAGAGATGGAGAGGTTGAGAGGAAGATGGAAGATGTTGGGAGGTTGGAGAGAAGAATGGAGGCTTGTCTTCAACCCACGGGAACAATTTTGCTCAGAAACAAAGGAATTAATTTTCTATTTTGAAGTTTGTTTCACGGTTGTTGAAGATAATCCAAATTAAATAAATAGATTTATTTAATTTTATGTGAGTTTGATTCTTGATTTTAGAACTATAGAAGATTTAATTAAATATTTAACATATTTAATTGTGAATAGACTTTAGAAGAATTTAATCAAATATTTGAAATATGGAATTGTGAATGGACTTTAGAGGAATTTAATTAAATATTTGAAGAATATTTAATTGTGAATAGACTTTAGAAGAATTTTAGAAGAGAAGAATCTTTAATCTTTATTTGAATAAAATATTCAAGCCAAGATTATATATGATAATTAATATAAATAAATCATAATGTTTATTTAATTAATTAAGAAATGAATAAGAAAAGTGATTAAATAAACTTTTTTTTATTTAATCGAGATGAAAGAATGAACAATATAAATAAATTATTTAGATTTATTTATACGCAAATTGAATTCAGAGATTTAATTAAATATTAAAAATATTTAATTAATTACTAGACTATTGTGATGTGACCATTTTTAGGTGTATACAGTGGCTATTATTATTCTAAGCCATATATTATGGGCCATGTACAATTGAATTTCTTCTTATATTTAATTCCATGAAAATGGAATGTAAAGGAGGAGAAGACATCACAGAGTTTGAAAATGAATGCACAAACAATGTGACAATAATAATGAAGGTTGGAAAATATTGTAGAAATAGGCAAGAGAAAACAAATAGCACAAATGTAGTAGCGTAGAAAATAAAGATGTAACAATGATGGAAAATAGCATGGAATATTAAAGATGTAATATCCAGATTTTGAAATAAGTATATGTTGTTTATGGTTTGAGTTTGTAGCAAAGTGTCTTAGCCACCCCATGAATCAAGAGGAGAACCCACTCTCATGAAATAGCGATGATGTTCATTTTTGTTCTTTATTTTGTGTGTTCTTATTTATGATTTTATTTTATTTGAGTGTTGTAGATTATGGTTCATAAATCAAATTTATTAATCTATGAAGTGTGATTGAAAATATGTGTTTCATGTTTATTTAAATTTAATTTTGTGATAGATCAGTTTAAATATTTTCAATCTACATAGTTCTTGTAGCAAATTACACAATTTTGGTAGTCTGTACAGTTCTTGTAGTAGAATATTACAATATTTTTTTGTAGAGTTTTTGTAGCAATTTTGATGAATATTTTTAGCTGCATTCATCTATATTCACCTCACTACCTACATCCCTTACACATATAACCATGATGCCTTTCACAATTTTACACCCCTAGATTGACATGTAGACCAAATTGAAAGTTTATTATTAAAGATTAAATCCATTTTATATTATACCCTAGTTTTGGCCTATCAAGAAGTTTGATGGTTGAAAAGTCTACATTGGTGACAACTCTTTTTTGAGTATTGTTGGATTTAGTTGAGTCAAAGTCAAATTATTTTATGGGAGGATAATGGATATTTTAGGGGTTCTAAATTTTGATAATGGAAATTGTATACCTTTTAACTTAATTATTATATATTTTTTCATTTTAACCTAAGTTCTTTTGTGTGTGTTTTTGAGTATTGTTGGATTTAGTTGAGTCAAAGTCAAATTATTTTATGGGAGGATAATGGATATTTTAGGGGTTCTAAATTTTGATAATGGAAATTGTATACCTTTTAACTTAATTATTAGATGTTTTTTCATTTTAATTATCCTTGGACTGCCATTCCAAGCTATCCATGTCCCATCTCCCATGTCATTCTAATTGTATTGCTCAATTTTTTTGTGTCCATTTCATTTAATTTTTATCTCCCTTTAATTTCCTGTCCCCCCTTTAATTTGGCTTTAATTTATCTCATTTATGGGTAAATGCATGAAGTTGAGTCCACGAAACGTGGAAGTTTTTTGCCTTAGCCAAAAAAATGAAATCAGCATCAGAGAAACGGGATCCCGATTTAATAAACGGGATCCCGATTTTTAAAAAGCGGGATCCCGTTACGGTTCGGGAGCCCGAGCCTAAGACCAAACGGGATCCCGCTTTTTAAAATCGGGATCCCGTTTCATTCGAACTCCAGAACGAGGCGGAGCGGGATCCCGATTTATACAGAACGGGATCCCGAGTTATATAAATCGGGATCCTGTTTTATACTGTTATTTATTTTTTTTTAAAACAGCAGTTTTCATTTCTGCGGACGGGACCCCGAGTTGCCTGGCGACAGCGACATCAACACCAGCTACAGGTACGCCACTTCTTCACTTTTTTTAATTTGAATTGAAATTTTAAAAGAAATACGTTAATTTACATGCTTTTTTTTCAATTTATGTCATATTTTAATCGTTTTTTTAATTGTTATATTATAATTCAATAGTTGTCAAATTAGATGAAAATTTGCAATAAAATTTAAACGTATTTTTATAAAATTGAGAAAAAAAAACATTGAATTGTGTGTTAGAAACAAATTTTAACTTTTAAATCTTAAATTGATCGATTAAACCCAAAAAAAAATGATTTTAAAAACCCTAATTCAAACAAAACAAAAAAATTCGCATTTCAAAACCCTAGAGATCGAAATGATATAAAACATCGCATTTACAAATCCAAATCGAACTTTTTGAAACCATAAATTCAAATCAAACGAAAAAAATTGAATTTGAAAACCCTAGTTCGAATTGAAACGAAAAAAATTCATTAAAAACCCTAATTGTTTAAAACTGAAACCCTAAATTGAATTGGAACAAAAAAAATTGTTAAAACCCTAAGTTTGTTATAACTTGATAAGTCTCGCAACCTTGAATAAATTTTCTTATTTTATTTATATTTTTGACCAAAAATGGTTGTCACTCACTAATAATAGACTTATCTACTCTCAAATGACATGCTAATATATAATTACGCTTCTCCTTGATCAATTCTCCCTCATTGAGCTTCTAAGAATTCATAAATAACTACCTGTAAAAATAACATCTAATTTTGAATAAAATAATCAAGTCACTTCTATCTATATTTACTAGTTCATTAAATTCTTTCCATGCCTCCATATATTTAGGCCTAGCTTCATACAAATGTTTCAACTCTTCAAATCCAACTACCTCTATTATCATCTCTATTAACAAATTTTGTCTCCTACTTATTACATCAACTACCTTATTTGAATTTCCACTTCTATGCTATAGTGCAAAAGTATAACAACACTTATCATGCATTTGCTATGTACTATTGTTATGGTGATGTTCTATTTTTAACAATATGTTGATTGTGTTTTATTGAGTTTTGTCCATGGTAATTTTCTAGGTAGTATAAAAATTAAAAAAGTGCACTCATTTCATTTCGTATGTAACCCTCTAGATGGGTTGAGTGGATGAATAAGGGGAAGAGTAATCAAATTCTCATTCAATAGGGTTTGAAGCACATAAGCTAGAGTTCCACTCAATTTTGTAAATCTCCTAGTTGTTTGATGCTTAAAAGAAACAACATTAGAAGTAGTATGAATATGATTAGTGTTATTTTAGATTCTTTCTTATGATTACCCTTTTTAACTTGGAAGGGTAAGAAGGTATAGAATTTATATGTGAGGACACACATTTCAAACCATTAGAAATAAGTAATTTGTTTTTTTCATCTTTGACATGAGCACAAAAATTCATGAAAGAAGCATAATTGTAAAAAAAATCACTATCACATATATAGTGGATAGTAAACCCTTATAAAAAAATCCCTTGCAATTTGTAATTAGGAAGTTGATGTTTCATTTTAGCACAAAGTAATTTAAATCAAACATAGATAATCATCAATATGCTCATTAGATCCTTGGGAACACTCTAATAAATTTGAAACAATAGGTTTGAAGTCCATAATCTTGTGGAAATGGCCAAGCAATGTTGTAGCTCTAATTGATCAAAATAATGAATGGAGCCAAGAGGCAATGAGTAGAACCACTGAATAACATAGACACAGAGTGAGAAAATAAATTAGCCAAGGATAACTTCTACACTAGTGCATCTAGAGTAGAGGTGGGGATGGTGATAGTAGTAGTAGCATGGGTGACAATGGAATGACCATAAAGGCAATGAGAAATAAGAGGCAATGATACAACATAGACAAATTATAAACAACACTTTAAGGTGAGGAAGGTCAAACATTAACACAATTAGAGGAGGGGATAACACTAGGAGTAGAGCACTAGTAGGCACACAAGAAGGAATGGAACTAGTGGGATTAGAGATAAGTGGTTCACTTGTAGACGAAGAGGTGGAAATGGTACTAGAGGAACATAAGAGATGGGGGTCACACTAGAAGTGACAACAAGAGATGTAGGCATTATGAGAGGATCTACCTCAAGATGAGAGGATGAAGGGAAAATGAAAGAGCAAGATTGAGTGGGTTGCAATGAGAAGATGCACCTTGCAAAAAAGAAGAGGTGATCATAGTACCAATGTCATGAAGAATCTATGTATGTAAAGAGCTTTGAGCAACCAATTATAAACAAATGTAGATAATTATGTTGAAGAAGTGACATTAACAAGCTCTCCAACAAGTAATTTTTTACTAAAAAAAAGATTTTACTTATCCACATGTATATCATGATTATAATTAGATAACTCATTATAGTTAACCTTAATGAACCTTAATAAAAATCTCTTTATTGACAAAAATAATAAACGATTTAAAAATTTCATTACCTTATGCCATGTAATTGTTTCCTAGGATCTTGCAGCATGTAGATCCCCTTAAGCTATCCTATTACCTTAAACCCTAAACTCTAAAGTCTAAACCCTAAACCCTAAAGCCATCATTTTTTCTTTAAAGGCTCTTAATGAAATTTGGTTGCCTTCGGCAACTTCACCAAATTTTATTCATTTGAGCCATGCCATTTTCTCCTAGGACCTCACTAGACGTAAATCCCCTTAAGCCATCCTGTCACCCTAAATCGTAATTCAATTTTCTTAAGGGGTTGACAATATGACATTTCTTAAGGGGATTAAAGAAGTTCTTAAAATTTGGTGATCAAAGTTGCCCAAGGCCCAACCAAATTTAACAATAATAAGATCCTGCAAGATTATACAATATCAATTTAGTTAATTGTATTTTCATTCAAATAACATGTGCCTTAGACATATAAATGAGGCTTACATATAATTTTATCATTTGTATTCAATTATTTAAGGCCATTTATATTGAATGGTTTAACTTGGTATTTCCTAAACATGTATCTTACATCTTGAAATTACAAATCTAATGCAGGTTCACTCATATCTTGAAGATCTCATGGATCCATTCAATAATATTCGCAATCCACCTCCACGCCATCCATCTCCAACACCTTCACCTCCACCTCCGCCCACTCCACCTCGTAACCCCCACCTCCACCACCTGAAATCAATGAGCATGCTCGTTTGCAAGCACAAATCAATACACTTTAGAACCATCCAAGATCAAATCAACATTATTCAAAATGAAGAATGTGTCGCACCTCCTGTGAGGATGTTTGCACTAGGATGCAAACCCTTGTTGATGTCGGGGCTATGGATGGGATCGTAGATGAGCATCGACAATGGCTAGAGGAGGAGAACTCCTAATTTTGAAAAGGAAAACACAAAGAAATGAATATCTATCAGTAGAGAGCCATAATAGTTTATAAATTAAAACAATGATCTTAAATAATTATGAATTTATAAATTTGGTGAACGATGGATATTTTGTGTGATGAATTTATAAATTTGGTTCCAAATGGATATTTTTAGTGACATGAATTTATGATTTTGGTTGTATATGGATATTTTTAGTGACATGGATTTGTGAAGTTGGTGGAATTTATGAACTTATAATGAATAGTATATAATAGTATATATTTAATGACTATCTATTAGATCATGATTTCTCCTGCTGAAAAATTGTGTGTGTGTTAAAGACATAAAATGAGATTTTGTGAATGTTTCAAGTTTATTGTTTAGTATGTATGTGCATGTATTAAAAATTTGCATAATAGTTCTTAAATTTTGAGAATTTGTATATGTATGTATGTATAGTTTAATTTAATGATTTATGCATTACCAAATGTATCCATATTTTTTATTTTAAATGTACATGTACATACATTTAATTTTTAATTTTTTATGGACATGCTCTTGAGTTGAACAATCAATGTATATATATGTGCATTTCAATTAAATATATGAGCTTAATATATATACATTGCTCATCCTATTTCAATTAAATATATGATCTTAATTTTTGTATGCGCATGGGTCCTATTTTGTATGATTTTAAATGCAGGTGCACATTATATCAAGCATATATCATGGATGATTTTAACATTGATGATATCATCAATCCACCACCTGAGCCACAGCCAGATCCGCCTCCCTCCCCCCCTCGACCTCCCTCCCCACCTCCACCTCCACCTCCGCCTCCACCTCCACCTCCACCTCCACCTTATATGCCACCTCCAGCACCTATGGCATCTGATGAGGCTCACTTGAGAGCATGTATAAATGATCAAGTTGCATCCTTACATACACAAATCAATGCTATGCAGAGTCAAGCATTGATTGCACCACATGTGAGATGTTTTGCATCTGTAATGCAAAACGTTGTTGATTCCATTAGGATGATCGATTCTGATCTTGATAGGCATCGACGAGAGAGAGAACAAATGAGACAATTTTATTCTGATGGTCTCTCTTACAAACAAATATTAGACCTTAAAATAACGAAAGCCCATCTAGCCCCCTACTTTCTTGACCCTGTTACCCGACAACCCATTCCATCCAACAAATCTAGAATATCCATGAGGTGGTGCATACATCAGTAGATGAGTGCACATTTTTGGGATCGATGGTATATGGTTTTTTATAGTCCCCCACATGCTAATTGGGAGTGCCCATTGTATTTTTTGAGAAAACTATATGTAGAGTTTGTTTTGGGGCAAAAGCCCAATTATTTTGATTTTAGATCATTTCAGGGTGTTGGTGGTGACATGCCACCATGAGAGGAGATGGGGGCAGGGTTGGTCAGTGCATGCTAACTCCCTTGTATTTGCTCCTGAGTCCCTCCCATTCCTTTTGTACATCATCAAGCTCTGGTATCAACATTAGGTTCCCTTAGTACATAGGAGACCTTGATCCCGTGTAACCGCGATAGCGAGTGAGGGAGCATAGAGAGCCATTGATGATGATGGAGGGAGTTTTTGTAAGGTGGGCAAAATTACTACTCGAGTGTAATGGGGCAGAGTCCCCCCCATATATACTACTAGTTGTCATCAAATTGTGTTATGGACACAGTGTTCACACTATGGTTAGAATTGGGCGAGGAGATACAGTAAGTTCATCTGAGTGCATCGAGTTCATTTGTAGAGTTCCTCGTAGTAGAACATCACCACGAGGACACTACGACCGCAGGGTGCCAATATGCATCTAGATGTCTGGGCTTCATTTTATAATATTTTTGCATAGTTTGTATATCCAGAAAAGTTTTACAATACATCACCAACAATCAATTTTTTGGTGTCTGAGGATGACACTTTAAATTGCGAAGGGAAATCATCACGTACCACGAGTCTATATATCGACACTTAGAGTCATACTTAGCAACCATATGGGGTATTTTGATTTTTAAAATTATATATGAAATCATAAATTATTTAACTTGAGTTTTAAATTTATAATTGAATCACATATGTTTCAAATATTTATGTTGGTTTAGGTAGATCAATCGGCATCCAACGTCGATTCCTCACGAGGGATTAGCCTCCTCCACTATCGGCGACAAGATCGTAGGCGGTACATTCATATTATGGGAATTTGTTTGAAGTTTACATTAGTATAGATTCTACAATTTTATGATTTAGATTCACTATAGATATATAAGAAGCATGCATGTACACTTATGTAAATAATAATATAAGCATTAAATGTCTATGTACATATATGTCCTGATTGATCCCTGAAGAATAGGCATTGGGCAAACATTTGATACTGCAGTTACTCGTGAGGCCACTAATTTTCAAGTTGTTTACAAAACTTCCTACAAAAAATGTGCAAACTTGAATATATATGTATATATTAACCTAATTGAATTGTACATGCTTTAATTTTGATCTTGTAAGACTTTTTTGGTGCAACTTTCAGCCCTAACCCAGACATAGTTACACCACCAGGAGGACATGTAGAGCAGGCCTCAGATGAAATGGTAATTTTATTTTTTTATTATATTTAAAGTGAATTATAAATTTTAAATTGAATATATACGTATTAATATGATATTTTCACATATTCTTTTCTTTTATAGCATGAGACATCATGTAGTTGGGCATGCTCTGAGACAGGTCGGAGAAGAGCTAGTGCACAACCTCTCCCGAATATAGTATGGGTAAATATGATAAATTAAGATTAAATTGAATAAAAATAATAATTGTAGAGTTGTATCTAATTTTTGAATTTCTTTTGTCTTGTTTATGTAGGCGTTTAGAGAATTTAGAGGAGTTTTCTCCAGAGCTCACGGGCATCGATTTAAGATATAATTGTGAGAATTTAATTTTATGATAGATTATAAATTAAATTGTCATTAAATCATTTTTTATTGTCTTACATCTAATTTCATCTTTCTCTTATGTACAGAGTGTTTCAGGTCATCCACATATTCCGCATGGTGTGAAGAGGTCTCTTGATTATAGAGACAGTACATGACCTACAAACATGTGATTTTATGTGTTTTATATTTCTTGTAACTTATCATGTACTCTGGTGGACTTTATTTCATGTGTGCTTAATATATTGGTTTTATACACTTAATATGTTACATAAATTATGGACTTTATTATTGTTTGAAATTTTAATTTACGCATGTACATTTATGCATTTTATGTTCATAGTGAAGACATTAATATAGGACATTAATGTGAAATTTACTGACTTGACTTCATAATTGTAGAATATTTTTAGGTTTAATCTTCTTTTCAATGAACAAGAAGATATTTTCCTTCTAATGTATTAATTTTAATTTTATGAGAGAAAATTTATGTGGATTTACCTACTTATTTAGTTCTATAAATTGAATTTTACCTCATTGTTGGTGCTTGCTTGGATTGCTCTAAACTCTTAAGCAAATACAATTCTTTATAGTGAAAAAATCTAACAAGGTATTGATATAATTAGCTAATGTACATATTTATAAAATGACACCATTAGTTTCTCACTAGTAATGGAAAAAAGTGTTCCTACTAAAAATTAAGGAAAGAGGTAATCATTAGAAAAAATATAAATTATGATAACATAAGAATGTGTATATGTAAAACAATTGTAACCATTAGGTGATGAATACGTAGTGTACACACATGATAAATTTAAAAAATGATGAATATGGAGCTCAATCCAACGGAAAATTAATTTCATCATTGTTTCCCCCATTTAGAATATCATGATTGTGTGTCGTGTATGAAAAATGAATAAAAGTCTTGTCTCCATGTGTCAATAAAAAGAAAAATAAATAGAATATCACATAAATTATGATAACATAAGAATGTGTATATGTAAAACAATTGTAACCATTAAGTGATGAATACGTAGTGTACACACATGATAAATTTTAAAAATGATGAATATGAAGCTCAATCCAAAGGAAAATTAATTTCATCATTGTTTCCCCATTTAGAATATCATGATTGTGTGTTGTGTATGAAAAATGAATAAAAGTCTTGTCTCCATGTGTCAATAACAAGAAAAAAAAAAGAATATCACATAAACTATGTACATAAGAAATAGAAATATGACCCACCAAATTTTTTCTGTGAATTAAGGTTAGGGTTATAGGATAAAACTTTGGGTAAAGGTTAGGATTAGGAGACAACTAGAGTTAGGGTTAGGTTTCAATTAGGGTAAGATACAACAAGGCTTAGGGATAGGATTAATTTTAGGACAGGGTAAGGGTTCATCTAACACTAATTTATAAGTTGTCAAAACAAATAATGACGTCTTAAGGGGGTGTCTAAAGGGGTCATAATAGAACGTCTTAAGGGGGTGTCTTAAGGGTTAGAATATGTCTTAAGGGGATGTCTAAAGGGGTCATAATAGAATGTGTTAATTAAGGGGATGTCTTACGGGGTCTTAAGGGGATGTTTAAGGGGGTCATAATATAACATGTTAATTAAGGGGATGTCTAAAAGGGTCATAATAGAATGTCTTAAGGGGATGTCTTAGGGGTTATAATATGTCTTAAGGGGATGTCTAAGGGTCATAATAGAATGTGTGTTAGTGGGGGATGTCTTAGGGGATGTCTAAAGGGGTCATAATAGAATGTGTTAATTAAGGGGATGTCTTAAGAGGGGGTCTTAGGGGATGTCTAAAGGGGTCATAATATAACATGTTATTAAAGGGGATGTCTAAAAGGGGTCATAATAGAATGTCTTAAGGGGATGTCTTAAGGGGTTATAATATGTCTTAAGGGGATGCAAGGGGTCATGTAGAATGTGTTGGTGGGGGATGTCTTAAGGGGATGTCTAAAGGGGTCATAATAGAATGTGTTAATTAAGGGGATGTCTTAAGGGGATGTCTAAAGGGGTCATAATAGAACATGTTATTTAAGGGGACGTCTAAATGGGTCATAATAGAACGTCTTAAGGGGATGTCTTAAGGAGTTAGAATATGTCTTAAGGGGATGTCTAAAGGGGTCATAATAGAATGTGTTAATTAAGGGGATGTCTTAAGGGGTCTTAAGGGGATGTCTAAAGGGGTCATAATACAACATGTTAATTAAGGGGATGTATAAAAGGGTCATAATAGAACAATAATGTATGCATGATATTTAGTGCATTATAGAATTAGACATAAAGTTTCAAAGTAGGAAAACATGCACATTTAACAAAAAAAATATATAGAATATATATTTGATACATAGAAGTACACAGAGTATGTTTAGTTCTATAAGTATGTATGTACATATATGTCATCTCAAAACAATGTTTACAAAATTTAGATATGCAATCTCAAGAAAATCTCAAACTCGTGCCTAGAATGTAATAGGTCTTCACACCACCTGATATATAAAAGGTACAAGCAATATCAATGAAATCATCAAAACATACATATTTTAATTTATATAAAACTATCTATATGTACATAACTCAAGTACCTGCATTTAAAAGTATTCGAGGTTGAATGCAGGCATCCTCTCCTTTTTGTTTTATTGTATGAGATCAATGCAATGATGGCTTTAGGATACAAAAAATGACAACAAATCAATTTTAACTATTTATGTCCAAGCAATATCAATATGTAATAAAAACATGTATTTAAATATAGTTTAACTAATAATTACCTGTTTTTACCAAGTATTCCATGTTGTCTAGGTTGAATTTGCATAGACTAGATCCTTTTGTGATTATGCCTTAAGGATATATAAAAGAACAATTTAAATCAATTTCAACTAATAACACACTTGACCAATGTCAAAACATGTATTTAATGTATTTAAAAGGACAAAATAAAACCAAAACTATATTTACCTGTATTTACTTAGTCCATTGTACCATCTGCATCCTCTCTTTTTTGCAATGCATCTATGATTGCCTCATGCTCTTCCATAGAAATTGACCATAGTAATTTTTTTGAAGGTCTTCCATGATAGCGCTCTAGTTTTATATTTGTTACCACCACCAAATGTGAATAATGCATAATCTTTTTATGTGTTTCATAGTCTTCGAATGTAGGTAGACCATTCTTTCTTCTCAAGTATTTTCGTAGCCAAGTGCCAACAACCACCACCGATCCTATTGGAAAACATGTTCAAAAACCATCAAATAACTTCTCAAAAATTTATACAGGGGATCAAAGACTTGTTCTAAAAATTGCTTAAGGGGATCTAAAAATTGTTATCAAAATTTGCTTAAGGAGGTGTCTTAAGGGGATCACTGTACCTGTTGGATAATGAAAGACATCATCATCTTCTTGAGGTGTTAACAACTTATGTTTAGTTTCCACACAACGAGCCAACCAATATTCTATTTGCTCTTCATTCCCCTCAGGTGCAATAACTGCATACACATGTCCACCTTAACAAATTCGATTTAATAACTTATTGCATATCCATATAACTAATTTAGTATTAAAAAATAACTTAATAAAGCAAAATAAAATGAAATAAATTAAATTAAAATTACCTTCTTGTACAAGGTCTGAAATACGATCATAATCTTTAGATGCAAACAATTGATCATTTTCTTCAATAGTTATTTCATATTGATTATGTGCTTCTACAGGTGTCAACGATCTTTGCTGCCACTGTTCAACCCATTCTGTATTTTCACAAGCTTCCCAATTTCTTGAGATACAAAAATGGCAAAAACATGCAAGCTTCCTTGTCCAAATAGTCCATGTGCTTGCTGTCGCACTCCTAAATGAATGCCATTTAGTAGATCCACTAATTGTCTCACAATCAACTCTAGATGCAATGTTTTCTTCTTCCACCAACCAAAAGAATCGATGAACTGTAGAGTAATCACTCGAACCAGGTGCAGATAATTTTCTATTACACCAATTCACAATCTCATGTGCATTTTTAAATTTTACTGAATCCTCGAATTTTAATTGTTCTCTAGCAAGAATTCTTTTGACACACGCACCAGCTCCATCATGTTCTCCTTTACCATGCCCAGCATCAAAAAAACTCCATATATGTTGGACATTAAGTTCCTTGTGAACCCTACTTAACCAATAGAAGATTCTAGCATTTTGAACTGCCCACAGTACAATTATCTGATGACCACAGGGTGTTCTTTCATATGGATTCCTCTTTCTTTTAAATTTCTATAAAATATACTAAAACAATATTGAACAAACTCACGATGAATGTAACCGATTGTCACTCAAATAAAAATGATACTCCCTCAAAACTTTTTCTATGTCCTCGGTGCTATCATGCGTAATACATAAAGCAATATGGACAAACATAGCTACTTGCCGCAATTATAATGTGGGGTGAATTTCCTCTTCTTGGCGGGCGGAGTATAATTCTCCATAAAATCAACCGAAAGTATAGCACCAATTGGAAATGTGTTTCTACATGCGTGAAATTGGCCATCAAGCCATCGAGCATGTTCAGAGTGCATAATATATTTTGGTACAATTTTATTATTAAATTCACTCATAAATGCATGCACACTAACTTTTTTAAATGCTTAAATCTAGCAGCTTTTCCTATTTTTCCATCTTTTTAAAGAATGCGAACATTCTTAAATCTTTTTGACATCTACTAATTGTTGTCCAAAATCGCAATCCAACACTTTCATGCAAACAATTTCTTAAAATGAAATATTTCCTTGATTAATGCATTGTCGAAATACAAAGAACTTAAATAAAATAATCTATCATTAGATTTTTCTAAAACAAACACGAAATAAACTCTCTTATTGATTGGTGGCATATCATCGCATTCTGTATAATCATGTTAGAATGCAAGGTACAGCATTATATATCGAAAAACATCATACAAATACTTGAAATTGAACATGTATTTTACAACAACAAGATATTAGATTTGTTTATTAATTTTACATACCGGGTTTACATTTTTCAAAAGACTAACGACTTATTTTAATATTGGTGGCTTATAAATAGCTACAAAATTTTTCTATAAAAATTAGGTTTGTGTTGTATCTAATAGGTGTTTTGGGTGAGGATCGCAGACTTTGGACCCCACCCTTAATTTTAAAACATCTCTAGCATTAGATGAAACCCTAGTATTATCATGCCAAAAATTTTCAATCAAAGATTTAATTTCAACACTCAATTTTATATCAGACCTTGGTAGTCGTCCACTGAAACTCCAACATTGATTGATAGGGTCATTTTCTATACTTTCTCTTCTTTTTGCTGCTCTTAGTAATGTTTTAGGATGCATTTTTAAAACTTCACTAATATTACTTACCATTCTTTTATTCAAAGTTGTTTTATTGACTATAGCAGTAGTTATAGCAAAGCTCTTCTTGTGTTTTTATCTTTAAGATCGACTATTTTTTTTCCAATAGATTGAATGGCACTAACAACAATAGACATAGCATGTTTTAATGATTGATCTTTTCTTTTTGGTTTAACATAAAAGCCTAACCTTTTCATTACTTTCCTCATTTTTTGCATTCTCATCAATTGCATCATTAGTTGACATTGAAATGCAATATTTCTACGATAAAAGAATTCGGTGTATATTCTATTCACATGCGTTCTTATTTGCCTCCAAGAAATTTGATCAGGATGATTATCTAAAACACCACTTCCAATTTTAAATAAAGTATTTTCATTAAATTCAACATCACATTCTAAATTTTCATCTTCATTTTCATCAACAAAACAGTTTTCATTTTCATTTTCATTTTCATCAACAAAACGGTTTTCATTTTCATTTTCATCTTCATTTTCATTAACAAAGCGGTTCTCATTTTCATTTTCATCAACAAAACGGTTTTCATTTTCATTTTCATTTTCATCAAAAATATAGGTTTTGTTTTCATTTTCAAGAAAATGATCATTTTGATTTTCATTTGCAACAAAAGATTTTTCTTTTTTGTTTTCAACAAATTCTATAAAAGTTTCATTTCTTTGAATATAGTCAATGTCAACATCATTATATCCAACTTCTTGTAAATCTTCTACAAACAAATTTACCATGTCACTAACATGTGGATTTGAAGACGTACCTGGATTTGTGTATATTGAAACATTCTCCATAGCATTCAAAGAGGGATTTGAAGACATAGTAGGACTTGTTTTTATAATCATATTCTTCTCCAAATTGACTCCTTGCAAATTAGCTTCATGTACAACTATGGTATCTTCAATGTTTTCATCTTCAATAGTTGTTGAATTGGATTCATTGATTTTATTCTCATTCTTCTTTCTCTTTGTCTTTGTCTCTCTTTTTCTTTATTTGCTTCAACTTCTTCAGGAGTCAATGTCTTTTTTCTCTTATTACGAAATTTATCTCCCATAATTATAAAATTCTCAAGGACAGATGAATGTTAATAGTGAAATACTTCAAAATATCGAATCCAAATTGGAAGTTGAGTACCTATTACGCCAAAATTCTTCTTCTTGTGTTCCTCAAAACAAATAGAAAACTACCACAATTCCACTTTAAAAATTGTTCTCTTTATGCTTCATTTGAAAAATTCAATCCATATTGCAAATTTCACTTCAAAAATGGTGTAGATGATGCTCCCTTTGATAAAATCAACAAAAAATCAAATTGACCACCTGTAAATACAATAACATATGAAAAATAATTGATTTTCAGTGCTCTCGGCCATACATGTCAAGTTGCAAAGTTGCAGAGTTGACAGTAATTGTCAACAGTGTTTTTAAATAATATAAAACGGGATCACGTCTATAAAACGCGATCCAGTTTATATCGCTTAGCCCGATTATAGCAGGATCAGATCTAATAACTCTTACGGAATCCACTCCATCGGGATCCCATTTATTAAAAGCTGACTCGCGAGCGTTGTGAAGGTAGCAGGATCGCGTGTTATAGCGGGGATCGTTCGTTCCCTCAACAGTCAGCAGGATCCCGTTGTAACCGCGGGATCCGTTTGTCTGAAACGGAGGATCGATGTCGGGGATCCGTTTTTGAAATTTGAATTTGGTTTTGCATTGTGGGTGGGTTTTTGCCAAGGTTTTAGGTTCGGGAATAGATTTGGAAGTCCGAACCTAAGCCTTCAACCTGGTTTGACCTGCAAATTGTAAGCCTTAACAATGTTAAAGCAAAATATCGACTTTGGACATATGGTTGACGAACTTTTTTTTGAAAATTTTCTGACAAAATGAAAACCCATTTTAGATCAAACAATGCAGATTCTAAATATATGATTTGTTTTGCAAGATTGAATTATTTTTTGTATTTTTTCAATTAATTTCTAATAAAAATTGGTCCATAAAGCTTTATAAATATCGAGTTTTTACTATTTGAATAACTTTTGATTAAACATAACAAACGGATTGCAAGAGAGCAAACTTCAGACAATTCTTTTCAATTTGAAAAAAAAAAAAAGTCAAAAAATGATAAGTTTAGGTCATCTTATGCATGTCGTACACGACGATTTTTCAAAACAAAAAATCTGCCTAATAAAAAATTAACAAAAAATATTCAATAAAAATTACAAAAATATCAAAACAAGGTTCAGTGAGTCATAAAACTTTTCCCAAAGGATTTAGAAAATATGATAATTTAGAGTCCAAAATATGGATGTACATTACATTGCATGAGTATGGTACAAAAATGACTTTTAATAGGTGGTTTTGAAATGCCTATTGAAACTCAATTTGTACAATCTGGGTATTGAAATAAATTACATATTTGGAAACTAGACTCCGAGCACTACATTTTATGATTAGTGACTTTTTTAAAGATTTCATCTCTAAATGCTTTAAATTTTAAGGTCAAATGTGTCAAATACTGAAAATCAGGGAAAACACTTCCACTTTTTGGCCAAAAAGTGGACTCAACTTCTTGCACACACCTGGATGAGTGATAAGATTATTGGTAAGGTTTGAATTACATTATCTAGTGGTTCCCTTAGCTTTATAAATTTCTTAATCTTCATATAGCATTAAAAGTAGTAACCACTTGGTTGACAATAGATTTATATTATTTCCTATCACTTCCTATTTAAAACCTATGTTATTCTTTTGAATTTTCAAAGGATAAAGAAATGTGGAAAGGGTATGGGAGGATCTATACTTAAGCCAGTTCATGCTAACAATTTAAGTTTTAAATTTTAAATGTAGGCACAAAAACCCGTAAATAAAGTAAAACTATATCTAGGTAATGTTATATTTGATGGGAAGACAAATTCCTTCAAGAAATATGGATTTTAACTCATCATCATATAGTTGATGTTTCATTTTACCACATAAATATTGGAATTAAATGATATAAATGACATAATAATTGATAGGCCCATTATTTACTTGGGCACATTTAATCAAATTAGTCACAATCATTTTCAAATCCAAATCGATACAAGTTCCCCAAGAAAATTGTAGCTAACTCATCATAATAATGAATAGAACTGGGAGATAAGAAATAGAACCATTGAATGACATAGTCTATTAAGATTAATGGAAAAAAAAATGTGAATAATTTATCATCATATGCAAAATTAAGGCATGCAACATTAAAATCTTGTAAATTAAAATTAGTATCTCCTTTTTCATATAATTCAAATCTAGGTGTCATAAAGATAATGGGTAATAGATATATAAAAAACTTAAATTCAAGAATTGCATGGTGTGTATGATTGTATGTAATATTAGAGTTAGGAGTAGTAGGTATATAATCTACTTGTAAATTCAAAAAAAATAATCAATAATGTATCCAAGAGAGAGGTGAGAATAATAATGGTATATAATGGAGGATGTGTAAATATATTGAGAAGTAAGTGTTAAGGGTGTGTGTAGAAAGATGGGTAACCAAACATTTGCTAAAACCACTTTTTGGTCCATACAAGGCATAACATGAGTGTGTTAAAATGGGCTTGTGTTATGGTCTAGTAGTTTTTGATCCTAGGATGAACACTATCAAGCCATAATGTGAGTGTCATGTTTGTCATAAAGATAGAGAGGAGTAAGGAGATAGAGATAGGGAGAGAGATAGAGAGGAGTATAAACATGGGAATAGAGATGGATATGGAGAGGGAGAGGGAGATGGAGAGGAAGTATAATGTGCATGTTTTATGTCTATCAAAAAGAGAGAATGAGAGAGGGGTAAGGAGATAGAGATAGTGGAGAGAGATAGAGAGGAATATATAGATAGAGATGGAGATGCAGAGGGAGAGGGGGAGTGGGAGAGTGAGGGAGAGATGGAGAGATGGAGAGAGAGAGAGAGGAGAGAGGAGAGAGGAGAGAGGGATAGAGAGATGGAGAGATAAATATATATAGAGGGAGAGAGGAAGAGATAGAGAGTGAAAGATATAAATATATAGAGGAAGAGGGAAAGGAGGAAATACATATTGAAAGAGGGAGAAACAACGAGTGAGGGAGATAATGAGAGACCGAAAAATAGAAAGATAAAGATAGAAATAAGAAGTGATATATAGAGAGAGGTAGAGAGAGGGAGATATTTAGGGGTAAATAAAGATGGAGAGATGAGGAGATAAAGATAAAGAGAAGGAGAGATAAAAGGAGAAATATAGAGATATATAGATAGGGGAAGAGAGATAGAGGCAAATAGAGATATAGATATAGAGGTATAGGAAGAGAGTGAGGGAGAGAGAGGGGAATGGATAGAGAGGGTGAGAGAGGAATGGATAGAGAGGGAGAGAGGAATATAGAGATATATATAGATATGAAGATGGAAAGGGAGAGGGAGATGGGGAGATAGAGAGAGGGATAAAGAGATATGGAGAGATAAATATATAGAGAGGGAGAGAAGGAGAGGGAGAGAGAAATAGAGATAAAAATAGGGAGAGATAAAGAGAGAGGGAGATAAAAAGAGAGAGGGATATAATAAGAAAGGGAGAGATAGAAAGAAAAAGATAGAGATAAGAAGTGATAGATAGAAAGAGGTGGAGATAGGGAAAAATATAGGTGTAGAGAGAGATGGATATCAACCCACAATAGTGTGTCCCACTTGTTGGTCAAACTGGGACATTGAAATCAATATTTTTAATAAGATTTTCACTTTCTACCACCCATAGCAATTAAAACATTAAGAGTTTGAAGATGATGTGAACTAATGATTTTTGAGATTTTTTATGTGGATTGTAAATGTTTTTTTTAATTTAAAAGATGATTTTAGAGGAAGTGAGGGAAATTGATATTGACAAAGCCCAATTAGCACAACTATTCATCAATCCCAAAACAGGACAACCTGTAGATGTGCGGAAGCCAAATTTTTCAATTAAATGGTGCACACATAGAGGTATATTAGATAATTTTTGGAAACATTGGTGAATGGTTTTTGATAAACCACACAACAACAATCTTGACGTCCCATGGTATTTTCTATGAAAATTTTATGTCGAGTTTGTACTAGGGAGGCATGTCAATTACTTTGATAAGCAAGATTTCTAGGGTGTGGGTAGAGGGATGCCTCAAGATAGACCTAAAGCACATTGAATCACCCCACTTCTTCCTGCTCCACCTATTGCTTCCCTAACTCTAGTACCTTTCCCTTCAATTTTTGTAGATGCAGGGAGTCATAGAATTTTGGTCATACATGCATTGAGTGATCATTTGATGATGTAGAGCTCACATGTTGTGCAACCGCATGGCGGTGCATCCCATCATGATGGTGATGTACCTACTACATCCCATCATGATGGCGATACACCTGCTGCATCAATTTCTATTGGTACACCCTCCTCTTTGACACATATTTGTGTGCCCCATTATTGCATCATGTGCCACAATATATGTTTGGGCCCTCTTCGACAATCTAGTGAGGCTCCAATGCACACATCCAACTATGGGGTCCATGATATGTCAGACGTAGGACTTGAGAGAGCATGGAGTGGACAATTTCTAGGAGAGACATCAAGTGGAAGAGATGATGTGGAAGCATCAGTAAGACTTAAAGTAATTTCATAGTGTGTTTTATCTAAATTCTTACATATTTATAAGAGATATTAGTACTAATATATGTTTATGTGCCGAAATCTTTAACAGCTACTGACAAAAGACCAAACTCACAAGTGCAAGAGGCTATACAATCAACCATTTCATTTATCCTAGAGACCCAATATATTGTATCATTTAAATTGTAATTCAAATGTTAATTTTTAAAATCTATTATGTTTAAATACATGTTATTGATAATCTAATGTAATCTTGTCTTTTTATGCAACAACCTAGTTCTTTTACAACCATTTTGACTGAGCTTGACACATAAGAAGAAGATGCACAATAGGTATATGTTTTTTTATATTCTTGACATTATGATTATATGTGCATGTGCATTTAAATTGTGTTACATTCTTTTCATTTTTTATATAGGAAACTATCTTATTTGCTTCATCTATCATGATCCCATCTAGTGTACAAGCATCAAAATAGGTATGTGTTTGTTTTATATTGCAGATATATACGTTTAGATAGGAGTAGATATATGCTTAGTAAATATCATTATTTGTCAAATTTATATGTTAATTCATATCAATTTTATTTTACTTGCTATAGTCCTTTGCCCAATTCAACAATGTGATGAATGTGGGACCATTTCATTATATGAGGACTCCTGATCGTCCTAAGGGACAATCATATGTTGAATGTCTTGCAGAAAAAATAGCAAGACATGATGTAAACAAGAATTACATTTTTGATATTTAATATAGTTCAATATAGTGATTTTGATGTTAAATTGATAATTTCTAAATTATAGTATACAAGTTTCTATTTACTAGTCTATCTTGTCAACCATTCACATAATTAATCTAATTTTTGGTTTGAATTGTTATTGTGCAAGAAACTTCAGAGCCACTAAGTTATTCGAGGAGGCTCGATTTTGATTATTTAGCAAAGGATTAGGATTTGATAGAGATTGATACATTTAGGAATTGATAGATATTGAGATGGCATGTATGCCACAATTTGTAAAAAATGTTTTAAGTAGGCATATATGCCAAATTTGAATATGCACAAACACAATTATTCTACATTTTGATATATAAGAATTGATATTCAATCTAATTTGTTCCTCATGTGCTTCCTACTTTGAAACTTCAAAATGGAATGTATAATTATTTTAGAATGGTTTAAAGTTATGATCAATAAAATTTTATAGATTAATGAAATTGCATTTTAATAGAACTTATGAATTACAATTGATAATCTATCTATGTTAAATCTCATTCATATTAAGGTTCATATACATTACATTCCATGAGATCACATTTCTTTGAGGCATTTTTTCAAACAATTCAGTGTTGCCTTTTCTATTGTACCACATTTTTCATACATATCTACCAAAGCATTTCATCAAACAATTTACTACCTTTTTGCTATGGCTAAAATCCTAAAATAGGTGCCTTCGAACAAGCTAATAGACATTAAAAAAATATTATGAATGACTTGATCTAAGAATACCAATGTGACTGCAGGTAAAGTTTCATAGGGATACCAACAAAGAGGAAGAGCAATAAAGTTTTCAAATATTTGATTACCTCCATATGTTGCGCATTGAACACTCAATTTGAGAATACACATGATTTTAAGCTATCTTGAATGAATTTACATTTGACATTATTTTATTTTTTGAACTCCTGTAATGAAGTGGGTAGCTGTTTTGTTTTCAAAAGAAGCTAAAATGAATGAAAAATGGTATGAGAAACACTGTATAATATTTTTTGAAAAGAACCGTTTGAAAAAATGCCCCAAAGAATTATGGTCTCATAGACAAGGCAATAAATATGGAAATAGTAGCTTATGACAGTCTTATGGCATTGATTCTTTTGATTTATTAAAAACTTCAAACAAATCCCATACAACTTAATGAAATATATGTCATTATAGTGTTCATTCAAAAGTAGTATAATCATCTTGATAAAAATCAATGTCACGCGGTGGTGCTAAACACTCTATACAAACCATATGAGTGATGCAACCATCAAACAAAACCATTACAACTCAATTCAACATTCATGCCATTCAAACCTTCAAGCTTAATAACATGTCACTAGATCCTTCATGTAAAAGGTATAAAATTATCATGAATAAGAATCGCTATCTTTCAACCATGATACATAAACAAGAACATTATACACACCACAGGGGTTTGATGTAACCTTTAAACAAAGTCCTTATAACTCAACAAGATACATGTTCATTAGATTGTTCATGTGAAATCTATACAATAATCATGATCAACAAATAAGACATCACTCAACCATGATGCATGAACAAACAATATATATGCACACCATATGAGTGTGATACAACCATTAAACAAACCAAATAAAACTCCATGACATGCATGTTATTTGACCTTCCACATACAATTTGTATTATCGTAATGTGCAACAATGAATGTTGCTAACCATAATGCATGAATAAGAAAACTAGGCATACCATATGGGCTTGATGCACACTATTCATAATGCATAGTTCGTACAAAAACAATAACACTCATATGATATTGTCATATATGTCAATCAACCTTGACCCACACCAAACTTGCTATATGAGTTTGATGCAATCTTTAAATAACAATATATAAATGTAATTCAAATGTAATGCAACCTTTCAACAAAACCCAACATATGACAAAATGATATATATCATCAATTCCTTCATGCAAATGTCATAGAGTCACATAGAAGCATCAATGTCACTCAACCATAATGCATGAACAAGAAACTTTCATACATAATAATTTGTAACCATCAACTCAAATCCATACAAGTTAGTGGCATATATGTTATTAGAACTTTCACTCAAAAATTCATAATCAACATGCATGAATAAACACACTAATCACACCATCATGAATACTAGTTATGATTTATGCTTAACATAAAATCCAAAATCGGTAGGATGTTGTCATATATTCCATTCAACCTAACACAATTGTCGTACTACATTTGAACAATCAAAGACAATAGTCAATGTCATTTAATTATAATTCATAAACAAATGCATTATACTTGGCATAAAATTTTTATTTATGAAAGAAATATAATCTACACCATTTAACCCTAATACATAAGTGCACTTGAAACTCAATGGCATACATGCCATTAGACCAAACCAACATGCATGCAGTGTAAAGTTGAAAGGTGGTGTAACTTTCATTTTTTTCATTGTACGACCATACCAACAGTTCCAACACATTCAGATGGGTTGGTTTATGCTAGGAAAGTTATTGTTTCACAGCCAAACATGCCGAAATAGTTTGAGTTACATTGTACCAACAAAATCTCTTAAGAGACCAAAGTGCAAAAAGGCAAAAAAAACTGACAACCTATTACTTAGAAACCATGGCAATTATTAACATTTTGTTTGAGGCTATGAGATCACCTAAGGCCCCTCTACAGTAACCTCTCTTAGTTTTTGATATCTCTAAGGTGTTTGCCCATGATGTCAAGTTTTCAGTTGATGGAAAAAACATAAGATACATATAGTGTAAAGTTGCAAGGTGGTGTAACTTTCATTATGTTCATTGTGTGACCAAACCAATAGTTCCAAAAAATCTAGGTGGGTGGTTTAATGCTAGGAAAGGTCCTATTTTTCACCCAAACACATCAAAATAGTTTGAGCTATATTGTACTAGCGAAGTCTCTTAAGAGAACAAAGTGCAAAAGACAACAAACTTTGACAAGCTATTACTAAAAAATCATGGCACTTACAAAAATTCTATCTAAGGCAACATGATTACCTAGGGCCCCTCTACAATAACCTCTCTTGGTTTTTGAGATTTCTAAGGCATTTTTTGTGGTGTCAATTTTTTAGTTAATGAAAAAAGTGTCAGATGCATACAGTGTAAAGTTGTAAGGTGGTGTAACTTTCATTATGTTCATTGTGCAACCAAACTAAAAGTTTCCACTCCCTCTCTCCCTCTTAGGTCTCTCCCTCTCTCCCTCTTAGGTATCCCTCTCCTCATCTCTCCAACGTTCGATCGATCTGATCTCTGATCGCACGCGTCTGATCCCTGTTCGAACGTCTGATCTGATCCTGATCCTGACGTCTCTCCCCCCCTCAAGTCTCTCTCAGCCCCTCTCTCAAGTCTCTTCTTAAAGCATCTCTCTCCTCCCTCCCTCCATCTCTCTCTCTCTCACTCATCTCTCATATGTATGCATAGGGGAAGCTTCAAATATTATACAATAGATAATGGATATCTGTTTATTTTAGATATTTTACAAACCAAATAATACATAAAACCATTATTATGTATTCTTAATATATAATAAATGTATTATATATTAATATATCATAATATATTTAATATATATACTATATATTATATAATTGATTATATATTAAATATTATATAATATATAGTATAATATATACTATATATTGTATATATTATATATTATATACTATATAAATTATATTATATATTAATATGTATGCATAGGGGAAACTTCAAATCTTATACAATAAATAACGGGTATCTGTTTACTTTCGTTTTTCATAAACCAAATAATACATAAAACCAATATTATGTATTATTAAAATATATAATAAATGTATTATATATTAATATATCATAATATATTATTTATTATATATTATGATATATATTATATATAGTATATTTAATATATATACTATATATTATATATTACATATTATATAATATATACTATATGGGTAAGTGCACAAAGATGGTTCCCAAAAAGGGGGCTTAAGTGGCCATTTTTTTTTCTAAAATTAGGAAATACTGACTTTGGACATGAAATTAAGGATAGTTACACTCAAAATTTTGTGATGGAATAAAAACAAGGATTGAAGTGCTCCGAGCCTACTTTCTAAACTACTAATTTATTTTCAAAATGGTTGAGATTAAGGGGTTCAAAAGAGGGATGTACACAAATTGGTATTGTTTTTGTCAGAAAAACATAACATAGCAACTCTTGTACGTCCCTAGCATGGTGAACATTTTGTTGGAATTTTTAAAATCACTATGGTGAGAAGTTAGCTAATAGTATGTAGTTGATGCATGATTTTTCTGATAATTTTTTAATGAATATTTGATTTTTTACTAATTTTCTAAGTGGACACTTCCTAAAAAACATAATTTTGGCCGTGCTAACCCTACAAAATTTGGAAACTAATTGAATAATTTTTTAAGAAAATTTGTAGAATGTAGTTTAGTTTCTAAAAATGTAATTTATTTGAAATTTTGATGAACGGTTAATTTATAACGAAAAAAACACCAAACACTGCTTTTTGCCAAAAAAGAGACACACAATCAAAAGAAATTATGGATGAAAGGCTTAACATTGTCAAAAAGTGAAAAAAATTACATCATTGGATAGCTAAGAGAGAACCTAACATTACCCAAGTGTTTGATTTGTTCGACATTGAACCATGTGCAATCCTAACAGTGAGCATGAACTCCGATTATGTGAAATATTGTAGAATTTGCAAAAAAACGTCTCTAGTCATTGGGAACTCCCTCCAAGCCTTTGGGTTGGTATTCCAAGGAAAATACCAATCCCAAGGCTTGGGGATTCCCAAAGCAAGATATAACGTGAGTGTGTTTTAACATGCTCGTGTTATGTCTTAGTTTTTACATGGCTTTTGTGTTTTGTGAATGCATTGACAAAACACGAGTGCATTATAACGTGCTCACATTTTGATCTACATCGAATTTATTTTTCTTCTCTTTTTTTTTCTTTCTTGTCATTATCTTTGAGGGAAACTATA
>VDFB02008632.1:0-10473 GCA_007258455.2 Sequoia sempervirens
GATAATGGGTGATAATGTCCAATAATCAACTATTTGATACCTCTTGTAGCATGGCCAAATTTATTCTGTTTTCCCTCTTTGATTGATTTCTATACCATATTTTTTCTTACAATGCTCACTACCTTGTCAATGTGGTAGCATAAAGAAGGTAGTGATCTTTTTGGAAAAAATGCCTCAAAGAAATGGGGTCTCTTGGAGATATCATTCCCTTGAGGCATTTTTTCAAACAACTCACTACCTTGTCTATGTTACTGCATTGACAATGTAGTGAGCTTGTCAATTCTCACTAGCTTGTCTATGCTACCACATTGACAACTTCAAACCAATATTCATATGTAAAATTTGAACCAAAACATATGTACAAACTTAGAACCAAAACATATGTAAACTTGAAATATAGAAATGAAAGATCTAACTATCAACCAATCTTGATGTGTATACTCTAAAATTTAATACAAATTAATGTGCATACTTACAAATTAATAAGAACCAATGTGCATACTTACAAACTAATCCAATGAACCATCTGAGTCTTCTCTACTCTTTATTATGTCAAGTATTGCCTCATGGTCAGACTCACACACCTTCCATAAGGCCTTGTTCAAAGTTCTAACCCCATATTTGATCAAATGAACATTGGATGCCAGGACAAGGTTCGAGTTATCAAGAATATTATAATGTGTGTCAAAGTCCTGAAATAGCCAAACATTAACACTCTTATGTGGGTTCCTTCGAAGCCACATTCCAATAACAACCACTGAACCTGTAGGGTATTCGATGTTTTCTCCATCTATAATTGGGGCCTCCAATTTCTTTTTGGCCTCAACACAATGACACAAGTAATAATATGTTCCTTCTTCATTTTCTTCATCTGCAATAACTACATAAACATGCCCTACATTGATATGTGCATAAAATTAGATGAAATTAGTCAACATTACAAATACACAACAAAGTAAGTTAACAATAGGAATTTCAAAAACTATGCAAGTAGATATATTACCTAGTTGAACTAGATCTGATATGTGGTCAAATTCAACTGATGATTCCATCTGTGTCAATTTCAATGTTGTCAAAGGTCGATACTTGTGAAGTGGGCTAAGATAACTTAATCACCATTCATCTACCCACTCCTTTGACTCACACTCATTCCAAGCTTGAATTTTACATAAAGAACAAAAGCATGCCATCTTCTGCATATGGATACTCCATGAATCTGCATTTGAGCTAAGGAAAGAGTGTAACTCACTTGATCCTATTATTCTAGAACAATCCTCATATGGTGCAGTGTTAGTATCATCTATCAACCAAAAAAATCTACAAACTAAAGACTTACCTTCATTACTTGGACCCATCAAATCATTACACAACTCGATGATTGATTTTACATCTGTCAACTTTGCATTGTCTACTTTAACTCTTCTCATGCTAATGCTCTTTTGATACATGCTTCTACACCATCATGCTCCCCCTTTCCATGTCCGACCTCACAAAAGTTCCACATATGCTAAACACCTATAATAACATGCATCCTACTCAACCAATAGAACATCCACGAGTTCTTAAACTACGATGCACAATTATCCAACCATATTATATGTTGACTATGTGATATGTCCTTATTAGCCTCATCACTATAGAACAATTGAAAGCAACCTTTCACGAACTTTGGAGAATGTGTGCGATCATCACTAATATAAAAGTGGTACTCCCTCAATACCTTCATGTTATCCTTTGTACTATCAGTTGCATGAATGCATGTTATGTGCACAAATATAGAAACCCGTGTGGAGTTGTAATATTGTGATTACACCTCATGTCATGGTTGTAGAGAGTAGTTATCTACAAAGTCGACCATTGAAACTATTCTACCAGCTAGAAAGGTGTCCTTGCATATCTTGAATTGCAAGTCCAACCATCAAGCTCTATGGGTATGCCTTGCATACTTATACACAATACTGTCACGAAATATACACATAAACTAATACATTGGAGTCTTTTGAATAATGAAATCACACCTTTTTGCTTGATTACCATCTTTTGTACTGTAGGCCATTATTTTATACTTGTCAAACTCTACTAGTTCTTTTCCAACTGCATGTGTGCTTTCCATATGTTCACATATTGGCATACATTCCAAGCAAACACAATGCTGACATGTGCCATCTAAACATAGTTTCCTATAGAATATTTTTCCTTCCTCTCTTTCACATCATTTTTTTGATAAGAAGTCTCTTGAAGATGTTGGTGAGGCATGTATGTGTCACAATATTGCAAAATATTGTTAGTATTTAAATCTAAACATATAGAACTATAAACATCAAAATGGTTAGAAAATTCAATATGTAATCTACAACAATAAGTAGTGCGTGTGTGATTTATCTTGACATAAAAAGGTTTAAGTATTTCAAAATATCTTTGAAATTTTTTAATTTGAGGATAATCCTTTAGAAATTTATGAAAAAACTGTGTTTGAGTTGTATCCAAAAAATGTTTTGGATGTGGCTCACGGTTTCGACTACTGATTCTCCTTATTACCACATCCCTTTGATTTGGAGACACCCTTATGTTATTCTTCCAGTAGTCTTCAATTAGTGATCTCAATTCTTCAGCAACTGGTTTATCTTTTTGTGGGAGTCTCCCAGAGAATGCCCATAATTCACTGGAATTGGTGTCCTCAATTCTTTGACACCTTTGAACAACTCTTGATAAAGTTTTTCTATTAATTCTCAATTGTTGAATCGTCTTTCTAATGAGATGAACTTTCCTCATTTGATTACTTATTAAAGTTTATTTAATGACACATCATTTGACATTACTATCTTTTGAGCATGAGGTCTTACCCACACTCTTATATGCATCCATTAGATTCTTCACAATAGTTTTTTCATTTAAAGCATTTGACATTCTCAACCCAAAAATCTTCATGATGGACCTATACTTTATACTTCACATCATTTCAACAAATATTTGTCATCTTGCAGTCTCATTTAACTTTTCAAAGGACAATATCCAAATCTTATGAGCATATCTTCTACAAGTACGTTGCAGAATCTTACCTTCCATTGACTCCAAAATATTCTCGTCAATATTAATCAAAAAATTTGGCTTTCTATGCAAAATTCTAGGTGGTGTTCTCATAGGTACATTCATCTCAACATTAGAAATTTTATCAATATTTAAATGAGATGGGATAGATGGCGTACCTTTGATCGAGGATGTAATAGATGACATACCTTGAGGTTGAGATGGGAATGATGGCGTACCTCCTTCCTCAAATGTGAGTGATGATGTAATCTCAACTTGAGATGCAATAGATGGTTTCACTCCGTATTCACTTGTGGTAGAGGGTGTGTCTCCAACTACGGTATTCAAATCACTCTAAGCACAAAACTTTCGTATTCATTCTCTTTGAACCGCCAATTCCATTTCTCTTTTTGATGGTTGAGGTTCTTCTTCAATTAGCATGTATTCGTTAATTGTTTCCAATTTCTTCTTCTCATGATGTTCCATCATCCATGCTACTTTCTTTGCATTCTTACCTTCTATTTCTTTCTATGTTAGTTTAATCCTTGATCGTTTCCTTGACATGACAAATAATTTTCTCTGTAGCATGATAAAGAGACAAATATTAGTTCCTAAAAAATGAATCCATATAAATAAATGAAATATTTCATTCAACCCTCACTAGCTTGTCAAAACTCACATGAATTTTTTGAATGGAATTCCTTAAAGAAATGTGATCTCATGGAATTTTTTGAATGGAATTCCTTAAAGAAATGTGATCTCATGGCATGCCATGATTGTAAGATAGGCACAAAATGGAAGCATGGACAAGTCATGTGAATTGTTTGAAATTTTTTTTTTGGTAAACATGTATGCAAAATGTGGTACCATGCGACAAGCTAGTGAGCTCACTAGCTTGTCAATGCAGTAGAATTGACAAGGTAGTGGGCTGTTTGAAAATGTGTCTCATAGAAATGGGGTCTCACAATGATTGTAATCACTGTGAGACCCCATTTCTATGAGGCACTTTTTCAAACAACCCACTACCTTGTCAATTCTACCCTCAAACATGAGACCCCATTTCTATGAGGCATTTTTTCAAACAACTCACTACCTTGTCAATTCTACCCTCACCATGAGACCCCATTTCTATGAGGCATTTTTTCAAACAACCCATTACCTTGTCAATTCTACCACATTGACAAGCTAGTGAGCTCACTAGCTTTTCAAATCTTGCATGATTTTTTTGATGGAATGCCTTAAAGAAATGTGGTATCGCGGTATGCCATGATTGCAAGATAGGCACAAAATGGACGCATGGACAAATCATGTGAATTTTTTGACAATAATCTTTTGGTAGACATGTATGCAAAATGTGGTACCATGAGACAAGCTAGTGAGCTCACTAGCTTGTCAATGTAGTAGAATTGACAAGGTAGTGGGCTGTTTGAAAAAATGCCTCATAGAAATGGGGGCTCATGGTAATGTACATAACCATGAGCCCCCATTTATATGAGGCATTGTACACCACCATGAGCCCCCATTTCTATGACCTATATTTTTTCAAACAACCCACTACCTTGTCAATTCTACTGCATTGACAATCTAGTGAGCTCACTAGCTTGTCAAAGCTCACACAATTTTTTTTATGGAATTACTTAAAGAAATGTGGTCTTGTGGCATGCAATGTTGCAAGATAGGAGAAAAATGGAAGCATGGACAAGGTATGTGAATTTTTTGACAAACATGTTTTGGTAGATATGTATGCAAAATGTGGTACCATGAGACAAGCTAATGAGCTCACTAGCTTCTGAATGCGGTAGAATTGGCAAGGTAGTGGGCTGTTTGAAAAGAAGCCTCATAGAAATGGGGGCTCATGGGTACATCACTATGGGCCCCCATTTCTATGAGGCATTCTTTCAAACAACCCACTACCTTGTCAATTCTACCACATTGAGAAGCTAGTGAGCTCACTAGCATGTCAAAGCTCACATGAATTTTTTGATGGAATGCCTTAAAAAAATGTGGTCTCGTGGCATGGCATGATTGCAAGATAGGCACAAAATGGAAGCATAGACAAGGCATGCATATTGTTTGACAAAAATGTCTTGGTAGACATGTATGCAAAATGTGGTACCATGAGACAAGCTAGCTTGTCAAAGCTCACATGAAGTTTTTGATGGAATGACTTAAAGAAATGCAGTCTCATGGCATGCCATGATTGCAAGATAGGCACAAAATGGAAGCATGGAAAAGGCATGTGAATTGTTTGACAAAAATGTTTTGGTAGACATGTATGCAAAATGTTGTAGCACAGACAAGCTAGTGAGCTTACTAGCTCACTAGCTTGTCAATGTGGTAGAATTGGCAAGGTATTGGGTTGTTTGAAAAAATGCCACATCATCGTGAGCCCCCATTTCTATGAGGAATTTTTCAAACAACTCACTACCTTGTCAATTCTACTGCATTGACAAGCTAGTGAGCTCACTACATTTTCAAAGGTCACATGAATTTTTTGATGGAATGCCTTAAAGAAATGTGGTCTCATGGCATGCCATGATTGCAAGATAGGCACAAAATGGAAGCATGTACAAGGCATGTGAATTGTTTGAAAAAAATGTTTTAGTAGAAATGTATGCAAAATGTGGTACCATGAGACAAGATAGTGAGCTCACTAGGGTAGCATTCACAAGGTAGTGGTTTGTTTGAAAAAAATGACTCATAGAAATGGGGGCTCACAGTGATGTACTTTCAATGCGGTAGCATTGACAAGGTAGTGGGTTGTTTGAAAAAATGCCTCATCGAAATGAGGCTCATGGTGATATACCACACCGTGAGCCCCCATTCCTATGAGGCATTTTTATCGAACAACCCACTACCTTGTCTATGCTACCAAATTTTACATACATGTCTACCAAAACATTTTGTCCTTATCCCCCTTTCTTTCAATGATTTGATTGATGCCTAGATACCTTATTCCAAAGGTAGGATGTCAAGAGAAAAGTTGTGGAATTTGGATTTATACTCTTGAGCCAATTGTATCTTCATGAAATTTTGTAATGTCTTTTAAAAAATCCATTTTGTGCTTATCTTGTGATCATGGCATTTCATGAGACCACATTTCATGTTTTGATAGATGTCATACCCCATTCCAATGTCTCCATTACAAGGTAGTGAGCTCACTAGCTCACTAGCTTGTCAATGCGGTAATTGACAAGGTAGTGGGCTATTTGAAAAAATGCCTCATAGATATGGGGGCTCACGGTTGAGCCCCGAATTCTATGAGGTATTTTTTCAAACAACCCACTACCTTGTCAATGCTACCACATTGACAAGCTAGTGAACTCACTAGCTTGTCAAAGCTCACATGAATTTTTTGATGAAATTGCTTAAAGAAATGTGGTCTTGTGACATGCCATGATTACAAGATAGGCACAAAATGGAAGCATGGGCAAGGAATGTGAATTGTTTGACAAAAAAAAATTCGTAGACATGTATGAAAAATGTGGTAGCATAGACAAGCTAGTGAGCTCACTGGCTTGTTAATGCGGTAGAATTGACAAGGTAGTTAGCTGTTTGAAAAAAATGCCTTATAGAAATGGGGGCTCATGGTGATGTACTAGCTTCTCAATGCGATAGAATTGACAAGGAAATGGGCTGTTTGAAAAGATTCCTCATAGAAATGGGGGCTCATGGTTACTATCTTGTCAATGCGGTATAATTGACAAGGTAGTGGGTTGTTTGAAAAAATGCTTGTCAATTCTACCACATTGACAAGCTAGTGAGCTCACTAGCTTGTCAAAAGTCACATGAATATTTTGATGGAATGCCTTAAAGAAATGTGGTCTCGTGGCATGCCATGATTGCGAGATAGGCACAAAATGGAAGCATGGACAAGGCATGTGAATTGTTTGACAAAAATGTTTTGGTAGACATGTATAAAAAATGTGGTATAATGAGACAAGCTAGTGAGCTCACTAGCTTGTCAATGCAGTAGAATTGACAAGGTAGTGGGTTGTTTGAAAAATGCCTCATAGAAATGGGGGCCCACTACCTTGTCAATTCTACTGCATTGACAAGCTAGTGAGCTAGTGAGATCACTACCTTGTAATGGAGACCTTGGAATGGGGTATATGACATCTATCAAAACAAAATGTGGTCTCATGAAATGCCATGATTGCAAGATAAGCACAAAATAGATTTTTTTAAAAGACATTACAAACTTTCACAAAGATACAATTGGCTCAAGAGTATAAATCCAAATTACACAAAAATTTTCTTGCCATCCTACCTTTGGAACAAGGTATCTAGGAATCAATCAAATCATTGAAAGAAGGGAGGATTGTTGGACAAATTTTTTTGGTAGACATGTATGGAAAATGTAGTAGCATAGACAAGGTAATCAACTATTTGAAAAAATGCCTCAAAGAAATGCGGTCTCATGGTGATGCACATCACCATGAGACCACATTTCTTTGAGGAATTTTTTCAAACAACCGATTTCCTTGTATATGTTGTTTGACACAATTATTTGGTAGACATGCATGAAAAATTTGGTAGCATAGAAAAGGAAATTAGTTGTGTTGGTAGAATTGTTTAATAAAATTCCTCAATGAGATATGTCCTCGTGGACTACAATGATTGCAGGATGTGCACAAAATGGATTTTTTTAAAAGGCTTTAGAAATTTTTAAGCAAATGCAATTTCTAGGTGTAAAACCAAATTTCACTGCATTTTCCAACATCCCCCATGCCTATACCAAAATGGAAGCTTTGGAAAGGGGTATGCAAATCCATATAAAATGATTGATAAATGATGTATTATATTACATACTTATAACTAATCTCATATATATGCGTATACAAAATGTGGAAGCATACACAAGGTAGGTCAATTGGTTTAACAAAATGCCTCAAAGAGATGTGGCTTAAAATGTAATTGGCAAGTGTAAATAATTCTTTAGTTTAAAACATGCCAAGAGTGGCTAAGGTTATAATGATGTAAACAAACAATGATGAACATGGAATATGTATAATAACAAAATAAAAGCATTGTATTAAGCATCTATGATAAGGGATGGTAAAGAAACATAATAGAATTAAGGAAAATGTAAATAATTCACATACCTAATAAATGAAGATTCGAATGGAGGAGTTCTACCCAATTATGTAGTCTTTATTTCTTCTTGCATCAAACTCCTCAACAATTGGAGTTTTTCACAAGCTTCTTTCCTTTTCAATGTTCAATTGTATATCACTCTTGAATAGAATTACTAACAACAATACAAATAACCAATGTATAAAATTAAATTCCTACATTCAATCACAATTAACATTACAACACTACAAAATTGAGACTTGAATTGATATATATCAAATTCGATGTGAAAAATTTGTTATTTCCTCCTTCCTAAGTTGGAAAACCATAATAAGGTGGTGGAAAGTTCATGTGCACTTCCCAACAACATCAAAAAGCTTATTTTTGTTAGAAAACATGCATAACTAGGAGAATATCAATGTGGGCCTAGATCATAGGTGTGTTGAATTTTTAACCATTTTTAGAGCAATCCAAAATGCGCCCGCATTAACGTGAGCACGTTTTGGCTTGCTATACAAAATGATTGTATCTCAACTTCTTCAAAACGTGCTTGTGTTATGAAAATTTTGATTTTCTAAAGGTTTCCTCTCACTCTCTCCTTAGCCATCCTTCCCTCCTTAGCCATCTAGGTCTCTCACTTAACCCTAAACCCCCAACCATGGAAACTATGCCTTAAGCCCTAATCCCTCAACCCTATACCCTTAAACCATTAATACCTCAAACCTTAAACCCTAAACCCTAATCTCTCTCTCCATCTCTCCCTCTATCTCTCTCCAACTCCCTCTCTCTCACTCCCTCTCTCTCCCACTCCTCTCTCTCTAGTCTCTCCCTCCCACCCCCTCTCCCTCTCTCACTCCGTCTATCTCTCTCTCATCCCTCTATATCTCACTCCATCTCTCTCCCACTCCCTCTCTCTCCCTCTCTCCCACTCTCTCCACTCCCTAGTCTCTCTCTCTAACAGGTCTCTCCCACAAGCACCCTACCTACATAACTAGATAACTCTCTCTCTCTCTCTATCATATCTCTCTCTCCTCTCTCTCTCTCTCTCTCCTCCTCAGCCATTCTTCCACACTACCTAGATAGTCTCTCCTCTCCTCCAGCCCCCTCTCTCCCACTCCCTCCTCTCTCTCTCTCTCTCTGGGGTCTCTCACTCCCACCCCTCTCCCTCTCTGGTATATCTTTCTCTCTAATCCCTCAGCCCCAATCCCTCAGCCCTGCCCTTTGAAGCCCTAAGCCCTCCATACCATTGAACCCCATCCATCCAACCCTTCCCTCCAACCCCACCATTCCCTCACCTACCATTCCGTCCACTCCATCTATCTTTATCCTTCCCTCCCTATTCTCTCCTTCTCTCTATCTCACTTCTTCCATCCATCTCTCCCTCTCCTAATCCATCAACCTATACCTCCTTGTGTCCTCAACCCTTAATCCCTCAGCCTAATCCCTCAACCTTAAACCCTAAACCTATACCATATACCCTCAACCCTTAAACCATAAACCCTCAACACTAAACCCATAAGAACCTCTACCCTCTACCCCTTAAACCCTTAAACTTCTACCCTAAACCCTTAATCCTCAACCCTCAACCCTCTACCCTATACATTAAACCTTAAACCCTCAATTCTCAACCCTCTACCATATACATTAGATCCTCAACCATAATCCCTCAACCCTATACCCTAAAACCTATATACTCAACCCTATACCATCAACCCTCAACCCTAATCCCTCAACCCTAAACCCTTAAACCCTCAACCTCATCCCTCAACTCTTAAACCCTTAAACCCTCATTAGTTAACCCCTTGACCCTTAAACACTTAAACCCTCAACCCTCTACCATATACGTTAAACCCTCTATCCTATACATTGGACCCTCAACCCTAATCCCTCAACCCTATACCCTCAAACTATATCCCTCTCTCTTTCTCTCTATCTCACCTCTCTCTCTATCTCCCTCTCTCCTACACTCTCCAATTGTCTCTATCTACCCTTTCCCTCTTCTATGTACCTCTCGCTCAATCACTCCCTTTCTCTCTCTCCCCTTAAAACCTTAAACCATCAACCCTAAACCCTCAACCCTCAACCCTTAATCCCTCAACCCTAATCCCTCAACCCTCAACCCTTAAACACTAAACCCTCAACCCTTATACCATAAACCCTAAATCCTCATCCCTCAACACTTAAACCCTTAAAACCTCAAACCTTAAACCCTTAAACCCTCAACCCTTAAACCCTTAATCCCTCAACCCTCTACCCTATACATTGGACCCTCAACCCTCAACCCTCAATCCAATTCCCTAAACCCTCAACCCTATAGTTCAACCCTATACCCTCAATTTTCAACCCTCTACCCTATACATTGGATCCTCA
>VDFB02008633.1:0-69689 GCA_007258455.2 Sequoia sempervirens
TTCATTTGTTCAGCTCTGTAAGAGATGGGAAAACATGTTGACTAAATAGTTGTGTCAGCTTTATTTTATGTTACCTTTTGGATTGTGGTAATATGTTAGTTGATTTAAAACTAGTATGGTTTTTGAGTAAAAGACTCTAAATGAAATTGTTTTGCAAGTATTTGTATGATGTTCTATTTCTCTAAGGTTGAGATTTTGTAAGGCTTGTGAAGCCATATCTCTTGTAATCCAAAAGAAAATACTTGAAGACTTCATTATGCAGGTTAAAGACTTGTTGCTTGTAGATTTCTTGCAGTGCTCAAATGGCTGACACTAATTCTCGAGGTGAGAGTGTGTCACTAGCTTCTATTGAAGAAGAAGAGCATTTTATACAAGATGGATAGACCATCTACACATTAGGAATCAGTCTAATTTTGAAGCTTAGCCCGAACTCAATCAGATGATGATTGAAAAGGCCTATAAGGGGCGATGTTTTTCAATGGCCTTGTTGCTACGACAGGCATGGACAGAGCTTAATGGTGAAGCCTTGAATCAGCCATTATGAAGTACAAAAGTGAAGGAATGTATCAAGCTGAGGCATAGTTTCCATTGATCGAGCAGTTTGTGAGCAAGAAGGAGAATTTTTTTTATGCCAGAATCTTCCTTGGCATTGTTGAGTTACATAATGTAGAGAGCAGGGTATGTTTCAAAGGAATAGTACACTTTTGGAGACCAAAAGTTCTTCAGTGGGGAGGCTTGATCCAGATGGATCTCAAAACCCTAAAAATTGAATTATTCCAATTTCCCTTGAAATTAGCACCATGTCGAAGTACTCAAAAAATTGGGCCAAATGCAACTTGAATGGGCGAAAAAGGAGCTCGTACGCCAAAGTTATAGCTAGTCAAAGTTTGGTCAAACCTTGCAACCAGGTAGGTATTTTTAGGTGAAAATTTGATCATCTTGAAAATTATCAAAATCAGCATCAAAATGAAGAGCTTGTTGCCATGATCCCAACGTTGCTCGTTTTGTAGAAAATGGAGCTTGTACTGCGAAGATATGGCCAGTCAAAGTTGAAGGTTGACCAGATGTTGACGTGGCAGTTGACCGGATGTTGACATGGCAAGTGCAAGTGATGTGGCAAAAAATTGGATCCCCCTCACTAAATTCGTGTACCACCACTACACCATGCTTTATTTTTGAGAAATAAAGTGGTGGAGGTTTATTTTATTTCACAAAATTCGTTCTATGGGATTCCAAGCAGATTTTGTGGGATCCCAAGCAGATTTGGTGGGATCGGATTTTGTGGGATCCCAAACGGATTTGGTGGAATTTAAAGGCAACGGATTAAAACTAAATCTCCTAAAAATTAAAAAATTAACCCCTTTAAAACAATAATGAATAAGCCTGAATTTATAACTAAAATAACCTTTAAAGGTTATTAAATAAAAGACAAAATAATCTAATGAATAAAAACAAACACCCAAAACAATATAGCCTAAGTATGAAAAGTGCTAAGGGTTTAAAAACAAATTGAAATGGTTTTAATGGGGGTTGTTATTGTTTTATTTATAAAATAAGGGGGATTGGTTAAATCCTAACCTTAAAGAGCAAATGTCCAAATTTTATGGTTTTAACCATAATGGGCAGATTTTTGTATAAAAAGGGATGAGAATGCAAAGGCATGGCATCCATGAATCAAGCATCCAATTCTTTTAGATCCAAGCATTGAAAGTATGCTTTAGAGTTGATCATTCGGAATCCAAAGTCCAAGTGAAGGCACCCAAGTGATAGAATTTTGTAGAGCGACCTGAGAGAAGGATTGGGATTTTGAAACTCCGTACAGACAATGTCAGAAGGCTGTGCTTGAAGGATTATTGTATGAAGTCAAAATTGAAGACTTCTCTCTTGCAAGGTTGAAGATCCAATGTCAAGTATAACTAGAGTGTTTTTTAATACTTGACTTTATTCTGGAATGGTGAATTCAGTAATGTCTGAATTATGGTCAGTATGATTTTATAAATGAGGCAAGAAACCTCCATATCTAGTTCGCATTCAGTTGTGGTTTAAGAACTAGGACTCCTTTGTCGTTATTGTTGGAAGCACTTGTTCAGTGTGGATTTAGGAAGTTCTTGTATGGCTTGAAACTTCTTGGCAATGACAACTTTGTATATGTAGTTAGAAGACTAGATGTTGTAAGCAATTCGTAGGTGGCAACATTAATGGCAATTGATCACACTTATTGAGCAGATTAGGAGACGTAGCCCTAAGAGGTGAACTTCGTAATCAAATGTGTCTCAGATCTTTTGGTTTGTTCTTGATGATGGCTTATGTTTTAATTCCATAATTAAACTAATCAATAAGCTCAGTAAATTGATGGATTGAGTTTGCATAATGGATTTAAACCATTAATTAAAGATCTTGGCACAGATTTCGAATTGAGGAAGTTAAGCAACTAATTTAAAATCTGATAAATGAAGAACATAGTTGAGTAAGCACACTCTAGATATTTTTAGATCAAGCACATCACCATTTTCATGTTTAATATTTACATTCCCTTCTACCTTTTCTCCCAACTCAAAGAAGATTTGGCTTTCTATAAAAATCCTGGAGTATTTAGTGAGGCGCAGATTGGTCCCCCACTCGTTGAATTTCCCATAAGGCTATTGAAGAGGTACAAGCTTTGATGGTCAATGGTTCTTTTTCCAGCATGCTCAATGGGACCAAAAAAACCTTGCCTTATTAGAAGTCAAAAATATTTCTAAAATCACGTGAAGGAAAGAAGCTTGAAATTTCATGCCCAAAATTCAAAAAGAGTATCCTCAAGGGGCCATTTCCAATACTCCAAGTTACCTGCCTTGGTAGCTAGGAGAAGAATACTTACAAGTTATGTATCACCTGTAAGAATTAACAAGGCAAGAAGTGGAAGCCCAAGATCTAGAGCCTTATCTATTCCCTTGAGAGGCCAAACTTTTCAAATCAAAATACCAATATATACCTGATTCATAGAAATCTATTCTCCATGGCTCACATAGCTACCCTTGCTCCTAGAAATTTCATAAGATGGGATATTTGTAGTCCACTAAAATTTCCTACGCCCCCAAACATATGGCCTATTGTACCCGCTAATCCCATCGAGGCTATTCCAAAATTTTCTAGAGAAGACTTCAAAACCTCCTCTGAACACCTTCAAGATATAGCAAAGGTATGCAAGGTACATAACATAGCAGAGGAAAATATTGCTCTTAGGCTTTTGGCTGCTTCGTTCAAAGGAAAATCTCAAGATTGGTATTGATCTTTGGCTTCTAGTTCTATCCACTCCTAGGATCAACTCGGAGAAAGGTTGTTCTAACACTTCTCAGAAAAAGGAGATCCCTCCTTGTTGCTACATCAATTAATCATCATCAAAAGAGCTCCACAAGAGGCCATGAGGAACTTCAATACCAAGTTTCACAAAACCTAGCAAAGAATCCATGTAACTACCCAACCTCTAGTTGTGATGGCATTCATGTTTTACCTGAAGGCTCTCAATTTAGACATTGTGGTTATGCTAACCTCTATGAGAGGGGATGTCTTACCCGATGCATACAATTTGGTTGTGTATGCGAAAAATAGTTTGATCAATGCTAAGAAGCTTCCACCACAACCACAAATGCCCGTATTCACAAAAATCTCTAGTGTTCCTCAAGAAGAAGCTACTCCAAGCACTTTCACTCTACAAGTGGCAACATCAGTTACGTCGTAATCCATGTATGTGTACCCCACTGTGCAGCCAAACACATTGGGCACCTCCTCACTAGCAGTAGACATCAATGATATGAAGATTCTCATGCGGCCTTTTTCTAATGGGTTAGTCCTCATCAAACAGTAGCAAGTGGCACCTCTAAAGTAGGCCACTCAAATCTATCAAGGGGGAAGGCCATCCTATCAATAGAATATGTACCAAGGACACTCAAAAGGAGGAGGTCAAAAAATGGTGTCCACAAACCAAATGATTCTAGTCACTATGCCACTATAGACGGTCAAGGACATCCAATGTAAAGAATTAATCTCAAGCTAGAACAACCTGGCGAAAGACGAGAATGTATGGTGCTTCCTGTGTAGTGATAGTCACATTCCTTAAAAAAAATTGAGGGTAAATCTACAACAAATGATAGCAGAACAAAGAAACAAGGACGTGCTCCCAAATATGAAAGAATACCAGTCCCCTAAGATGGGAAATTCCCACTTTAGAGTGTAGATGCAATGAATGTCTTTAGAACAAGAGCTGGATATTGCACCAAACCAAGTGTTATTTTCATGGATGGAGGAAGTGGATGCAGTATTTGTGAACGATGCTCTAACGTCTAGTGCTCCATAAGTACAATCAGACTATAAGACAAGATCCAAAAGAAGGCTCACGAGAAAATATATACAACAAGCTTTGTTGTGTTCACAACTACATCAACCGTAGCTGAAAGAAAAGTAGGCTCTGTAGGCCACTATCCAACCTACTCAACAATCACAAACTCCACCATTTCTAGAGAAAGAGATGGACAAGATACCAATCCCATTCATGAAGGGTCATTTTTCCCCCAAGACAAGAGAGATACCACCATTTAAGCCCAAGATTCCACCAATTAGAATACTCAATGTGGTGGAACAATTGAAGAAGGTGCCTGCTAACGTATCTTTGTGGGACATCATAACCATTCCCGAACAAAAGATGTTTCTCCAAGAAGCATTAAAGAAGGAAGAATAAATACCACAGACGGATGCAACTTTGCCATGCGATCAAGATAAAGATAAGAGCCCAGGTTGAACCCTCAATCTTTGAAATTTGTAGCTTATGTGAATGTGGGCAATGCAAAAGAGAAAGAGGTAAGCAATCCAAAGCCCACACCTTTCTTTTTAACACTTATTGTGGGAGATAAGATTTTGCATAATAACATGATTGATTCGGAAGCTAGTATAACAATCATGCCAAAACAAGTGGTTGATGCCTTGAAACTTAACTATGAGCCCCTTGAGAAGGGAATCATGCAATTGGACGAGAAGAAGATTTTGACTATCAGTCGTATTAAAGATCTGTCTTTAACCCTCTTCTCATGTACAAGCCAAACAGTCACACAAGAAATAGTGGTGATAGACATTCCTCCAGTATTCAAAATGTGTCTTTCAAGAGATTCATAGCAAAGCTTGGCTAACATTTAGCGCCCGATTGGTCTCACCTGATATTAAGTGCCAAACATGGGGTGAAGATGAAAATCCTATCTGAATATTTGCATCCATAACATATAGCAGATAATGCAATCATATGCTTTGAAGTAGTTTATACCTCCTTCTCACAAAGGGAAAAGTATTGTGTAGAGATGCTAGAAGGCGAGAAAGAAACGAGTGATCAAACCCCCAAAGAGGAGGTCCTCCTCAACCAATTTATTGACTCTGACCCATTTGGCAACTTTCATGCGACAGTACTAGGCACCTATGTGATCTTTGATGATGATCAAGTCTTCCCAAAATTGACAAAGGATCAAGAGGAATATAATGATCTAGGTGACAACCATCTATGGACATTATATTTTGATGGTGCCAAATGTAAAGCCAATATTGGAGTAGGTGTCCGACTAGTGTCCCCGATAGGGTCAAAGACCCTCAATTCCTTTCATTTTTAGTTCCCATACTCGAACAATAATGTAGAATATGAAGCCTTGGTTCATGGTCTGATTCTTGCAAAACGGATGGATGTGGAGAGAATGTAAGCATTCAAAGATTTAGAATTAGTTGTGAGCCAAGTTTGTGGGCAAGCACTTGCAAAGAATATATGAATGAAATCCTAAAAACATAGGATATGGGATTTTCTTGAAAGCTTTGAGGCTTTTAATATACAATGCATTCCCCAATCTCAAAATAGTGTCGTTGATCGGATGGCTTTGATTGGTTCACAATTTGAACCAGTTTCCAATTCGACAATGAAGTAGAATGTAGTGCAAATCATCATCTAACTGGTAATTCCTAACAATGATCAAAATTGGAAAGTATTTGAGGATGATATATAGATCATTTCCTTTTTACAAAAATTAGGAAAAAAATTTGACCATTCACAACTCGAAACAAAATCTCCTAAAGGGCAAGTGATCCAATTGAAAGGAAATAAGCTTCCTCAAGGTCTAATCTCTCTTGAAAACCTTTTTTACTATGAGGACACAAGAAATAGAAAACAAAGGTTCACTACAAATGTGAAGGATTATGAGGAGTTTGATGTCAAAAGTGGTAGAAAGTTAAAGGTCGGAAGGGACATTCCATGGTAGGATAAGGAAATACTAAAGGATCTATGTTCTAGATATGACACAGTCGTAGCTTGGACCTATGATGATCTTAGAGGGTATGATCTGAGCATAATTTAGCATACTATTGACTTGGACTAAGGTTCAAAGCCCATCTGACAAAAACAAAGGCTGGTCAATCTGAAGGTCGAAGCGTTGATGGCACAAGAGCTCGCCAAATTAATTGAATCAAAGATCATATATCCAATTAAGCATTCCACCTGGGTGTCTAATCTAGTACCGATTCATAAAAAGAATGGTGATATTAGGCTCTGTGTGGATTTCATAGATTTGAATAAAGCTTCACTAAAAGGCCACTACCCCTTGCCATCAATGGAGCAGATCCTCCAGACTGTGGTCAGATCGAAGATGTTTTCATTGCTTGATGGTTTCTCAAGTTATAACCAGGTATATGTAAAGGAACGTGACCATAAAATAACATTCACTAATAAGTGGGGAATGTTTGCATACTCAAAAATTCCCTTCGGACTTTCAAATGTTGGTGTGACTTTTCAGTGAGCAATAAATATCGCTTTCATAGGATTAATTAATTATATTATTTTAATATATCCAGATGACCTAACTATCTTTTCAAATTCAAAGGATGATCACTTTGATCATCTAGAAAAGGTTTTCTAGAAATATCAACAAATTGGGATTTCCTTGAATCCCAAAAAAAATTGAAGTGACCCAAGGCAAGCTACTTGGTTTTGTGGTATCGAAGGAGGGAATAGCGATAGACCCCAAAAGCGTAAGATCTATAATGGAGCTGCTGCTACTAGTAAGTCAAAAAGGGTTGTAGTCTTTTCTAGGGAAGATCAATTTTGTTAGCCATTTCATTTCAGACTTCGCAGTCATCACAATACCTATCACACTGATGCTCAAAAAGAACCTTGTGTTCAAATGGACTCTTGAAGGTAAAGCAGCTTTCGAGTGGATAAAGGTAGCCATCTTCACCACTCCAGTGTTGGCTAACCTAGACTTTTCCAAGGATTTTCTACTCTATGTATACATCGGCCAACATAGCATAGCTTGGTACTCACTCAAAAGGACGAAGGAAATAATGGAGAGCATCCCATTGCTTTTCACTCAAGAACTCTTAAAGGATATGAATCCAAGTATAACTTTGTTGAAAAGCAGGATTTTTCTATTATTAAAATTCTAAATAAGTTTCGACACCTGGTATCAACCAACAGAATCACCATCCTCATCGCACATCCTAGTGTGTGGGCGTATATCACTAAGGGTGAAATAACTGAAAAGAGGGCCAACTGGATCACTAAAATCTTGGAGTATGATGTATATATTAAACAAACCAAGCTAGTTTTAGGAAGACATATGTGCAAATATCTTGTCCGGGAATCAAGTTCCTTAGCTGAGAAGGAGACCAATCAGGTCTACAAAAATCAATTTGAGTCAGACAAACCCTGGGTGATGGATCAAACATGATATATGCAAAAGGGGCAATACTCGACCAATCTTCCACCTCACAAAAGGAAATATTATCAACTGTAAGGAACCAGGTACGTACTAATTGAAGGTATCTTATTCCAAAGGAATTATGACAGTGTCCTATTCTGATGCTTGAATAAGCCACAGGCAGAGAGAATTCTTAAAGAATTTCATAGCAGTCCTAAGGGTGGAAATTTCTCTTCCAGGACTACTGCTTTAAAGATAATGCGAGCAGGATATTATTGGCCCTCCATGTTTTTTGAAGCACACCATTTGGTACAAAAGTGTACTCAGTTCCAATATTTTGTTGGCAAAAGAAAGAATTATTCCCTACCCTTAAGCCCAATTGTAACTAAAGAACCCTTTGCTCAATGGGGTTTGTATTTCATCGGGATGATAACTCCTATTTCCATTGTTGGCCATAAGTGGATCCTTATGGCAATCAACTACTTCACAAGGTGGATCAAGGTTGTCACCCTAAAAAATGCTATAGAAGGCAAGATTGTTAACTTCCTTGAAGAGTTGGTAATAAGATTTGGTTCACCAAAAACCATCATATCTGACAACGCATGAGCTTTTGTGGGTTCAGGGATGTCATATTTTTCTCTCAAACATGGGGTTTACCTTAAAACTTCATCAAATTACTACCCACAAGGAAATGGGTTAGCAAAGTCAGCCAACAAAAACCTAATTAGGTTAATCAAGCGCATCAGGTCAAAAGGACAAAGGGATTGGCACAAGCACTTGTGATCCACTCTATGGGGTGATCGAATTACACCCAAGAAGATCTTGAAGGCCTCCCTGTACAAGCTAGTATATGGGAAAGAGGTAGTTTTACTTGTCTCTATAGAGATCCCTACCTTGCAACTATTAAAATCCCTGGAGATTGAAGAAAGTGGCAGAATGGAAGTAAGGTTGGCGGAACTCTTGAACCTTGAGGAAGACAAAGAAAAAGCTTATGAAACCATGATTGATCACCAATAGACAGTAAAGCGATGGTTTGAAAAAAAAAAAACCTCCAATCTAGATTTCAGGGAAGGAAGCTTGGTTCCAAAGTTTGATGATCGCACTACAAAACTAGGACAACATACAAAATTTGAAGCGCTATGGAAGGGACCCTTATGTATTAGAGCATGCAAAGAAAAGAATGTGTATGAGCTAGAAGATCTATGGAAGGTAACATTCTAGATATACTATGAACAGTATTTATCTAAAATTGTTCCATTAAAATACACAAGTTTTTTAAAATTTTCACAGTTATGTACCATATGTAAAAAAAATTGTAAAATAGAATTTAATTTTGAGAATAAGCCATGAGATAGTGCTAGAAGAAATAGAAAAGGTACTATATTCTATTCATTAAAAAAATTCTATTATAGTACAAGCCAGAGGCTTCGAGAGAAGCTAAAGCTTCTTTTGAAAACCCAAAAAGAGCTATACTACGAAAAGGAAAAAAGAGAGGCAACGAGCAAAAAATAGTGAGATTCATAAGCCTCCAACTACCGCTAAGTAGTCAAAAGTGGCTCTTCATTGCTCTCTTCTTCTTCTTCTTCTTTTCTTTCTTCTTCTTCTTCTTTGACATAGTGAAAAGGGGGTCAAAACAACACATGCAAGCCCAATACACCAGTGACCTCAATCCTCATTCCCGCAGTTGTATGTCAGGAATTCGAAGTACTTTTTCTACTCAATCCCACCAATGCGCTCCACACCAAACTCCCTCAGAAGGAAAGTGGTCGTAGGATGAGACAGGGAGTAATGCCTCTCAAAATCCATGGTTCAAAATTCAGTAAGGAAGGCTATCCAAACCACGTCCTCCCCATAATCAACATTCCTGCGGAGGTCCATGGTGTTTATAATACCGACACTAGGGATGGCCACTTGAACAATTTTGTCGAGCCCATCCAAGTACATAGAGTCGAAAATGGCATGACACAGCATAATTATCCAAGGCTTGGTGATGTCCAAGTCAAGAAGGGAGGCCACAAAGTGGGAAATGACAATGGAGTTGCACCGCGGCTGGTTTTCATCCTTCACATAGTCCTTGTCGAGGACGCACTTGAATGCAACACAATGAGGCGTTCGTTCTTCTTTGACAGTCGCTTGATTCTACCGCTGGTAATTTTTACTACGAAAGAGTATTGTGGCCTTTGTGGAAGGAACCGAATGGGAGTGCCTAGACCATACAACATTATGATAGTAAAAGCTAAGGCTATCAGAATGGGAGATAGCAAGAAAACCTTGCTAAACTTAAAAGGCTATTTTTCGAATGAATATTGTAATAAGGTGGTATAACTATTTATAGAAAGACATGTCGGTGAACCCGACCAACGAAAAAATCCATTTCTAGTCGGATGGAAATAGAGAAAATATCAAAGTAGTCAGAGGGAAAGAGGTGAATCATATGGAAAATCTGAACAGCATTCCTCAAGAAATAAATTTGGCGTTGGGAGTAAATGCTCGTATAGGCCGATCGTCACCATGTGTCCTTTGCTATCATCAGCAACAACTAGCTTATACGAAAAGACATTGATTAACTCATTAAGTTTTGAAAAATTAAATAGGCACATCTTTTCAAAGTACCTTGCACTACCTAAACATGCTTCTCATAGCTAAAAGCACACTTTCTAATGCATTTGGCTTATTTGTGAAAGAGGCAGTAGGAAGAAAGTACTAATTCCATTCTTGCAGTGAATTTGGCATTCTGAAGGGATACGAATCCCAAATCCACATGTATCACCTTGGTGGTGGCATTTAGTATACTAGTGGTAATGGTAAATCCTTAACTACATGTACATGCAAAAGAATTAAATACACCCAAAAGTATATTTTGATAAGTAGCAAAGCAGCAAGTGACCGTTTCATTGAAGAAACTCTCTGCAACTTCTCGGCACAACAATGGTAGAAGCATCAACGTCTAGTAGAAAATTTGGAGACTCATCCAAAAGACCAGGTTATGCAAATATTTTTGGGAGGGATTCATTTGCCAATGCCCTAGCACTAGAAGAATGGAAGTTTGATTATACCAAATCAGTGCAACTGGATGATCGTGTTAGAAGAGAGGCAATGCAGGACTTCGTAGACAAAATTTTTGACCCAAAATTGGCAACTAACCCTAAAATCCTTAGGGAAGGGGAATTGCAAAGAATGATTAAGCATGGGTCAACCGAAATTTTCACGTCATGGCTCTAGAATTGTGGCTTACCATAGTTCATGTTGCCCATTGTACACCCATGCCCAAAGCTAGTAGATGCATGTGCTAAAAGATTCAACAAGGAGATAGGGGTTATTGTCAGCACCAGGATGAAGGTTACAATTATTGCATTGGCCATATGGGATATGTTGTGTATCCATACAACCTGGGGTGTTGAGTGCTTTTACAAGGAAGAGATGGAAGGATTCTAGGAAACCAGAACTAGGAAGGTGCAATTTTATGAGGATGAAACAAAGGAAAGGTCAAAGAGAGATTAGTTTTCTTTTCCTCTTGTACATAGAAAATTCAAGCAAGATATGTAGTCTATTTTCTCAATGCTGGCCTGGATTTATGACCTTGATGATGATGAAGAGTTCCATCCTTTTCAAATTGGCTTGGATTTCATGCTTAAGAAGGAGAAAATTCAAAAGTATTTTGATTTTTTTGATGCAATAGCCGAAGGGATGCTAGAACAATTAAGGACCTATGATACCGAGTGTAAATTCAGATATTCTTCTTTCTTGGTTCACTTGATTTTGCATCAAAATTCTAAAATTCTGGAGAGAGATTTGTCATTATTTAGGTTCGATGTAAAGGGTTTCAATCAACCAATTTTGGTGTGGGCTCATGTGCTTTCAAGGACATGGGATTCCTATTGGTTTGTGGATTATTTTATGATGCCAGTACTTCTATACTTGTTCCCATGCCCTACAGGCCACTTCTCCCCTTGAGGTCCTACAATTGATGAAGACTTCGCAAACCCCGGTAGATTATTTCCTAGGTGGAGATTTCACTTTTATCAGATTCCATGGTTTTGTCAAGGAGCCTTTCAGACTCCCCAAATTTGTCATAGATAGATTTTTTTCTTTGGAGGCATGTCTTCAAGCAACTATTTTCGACAATGTTTATGGCACCAAATGGCACAAGGCAAGGATTTATCTGACTCCCCTTAACATTGCCAACAATCAGGTAACACTGGTGAAGCGGAGGACAAAGGGTGATCTTACAAACAAATTGGCACTCTTAGGCTTGGTTCTTATTTGTAACACGTGGGACTACAATCCGACAAGGCACCTCCCAACTTTGAAACATGAGAGTTGGGATTATTTTGAGTTGAGGAAGAATCCAACCCAAGAAAGGCTAGAAGTATACGTTGACTTGGCCCACATACCATTCAAACGTCCACCATGGCTGAATTTCTATGTACAGACTATGGAGTATCAGAAGAACCTCCCAATGGGTAAATCCCTCAGCATGCAATTGAAATTCTTGGGGTGGTCGGAGAGGAAGAAAGTAGATTTCTAGAGGTTCCGAAAAGAAATGAGATGCCCCAATGCCCTGTTTGGAGATCTTTGGCCACATGATGAAAGGTTTGACAAGGTTTACGATGAAGAGACCGATACTGACAATAGTAACCCTGAGACTAGTCATGAGATTGAATAGGATGAGCTTCCATGCCATGCTTCCTAACCTCAAGAATCAGACAAAAGAAAAGTATTGAGGCAAAAGGACTCACAAGTCACGTCCTCCATCAGTGCCCGAAGCAAAGGGAAAAGAACCCGACAGTCCCCAAGAAGGTTTATTGTGGTTACTGAGGGCCAGGTTTTAGTGGGATCAACCACAAAAGGATCAAAATGTATGAGTTCCAATTATACAAAGAGGAGACGAGTCTAAGATCTAGGTGGACCTGGTGCACCAGTTAGAGGAGAAGAAGAAGTGGAGTCTCCTCTGCAAGGTTTTTCAATAGCCGCGTCCCAGGTAAGTTTCGCTCCCTCTCTTCTTTCTACCTCTGCATCTCTAGTTACTCCTCTTCCCCCATCTATGGAGAAGATTCCTCCATCTGTGGACCCCAATATTTTGGTCTTGAATAAACCCCTAGCCATTTTCAACAATGAACCTTGTGAAGTAACCCCGCACGTCAAACAAGCAGCGTCCGCTTCAACAGTTATTGATTCTTTAATCACCCTATCAAGGGCCCCCATTGAAAGAGCTAAAACATCAATGTTTCCCATTACTCCAGGTCCATCCGCTTCTGGGAAAACATCTTTTCTTCCACTCGCTTTTCTTTTCACCTCGATGGGTTTTCCCCTTGCTCAATCTCAATTTGGTATCCCACCATTTTCTATGATAACGTTCCCATTTGCCTCTCCACAATCCCATAAAGCCAAGGTTTCTCCTTCCTTCACCCTATTTGGTCTCCCTTCAGGTGCTTCCATTGCCACACAAATCATTGACACCTTGCAGAGCCTCCAAGGCCAAGCAGGCTCGTCAGGCCAGAAAGTAAAAACTGCAAATAAAAGCCACTACGCAGCCAGCTACTAAGAAGATTGAAGCTTGCCTCAATGAAGAGAAGAATTCTTTACTGATCACTACCACGAAGCCGCTCGTATCTAAGCCTAAAGGAAAAATACAGATGGAAGACTACAACATCAGAGCCATGGGTCTAGATTTGAATGAAACTCACCTGCATGACAAGGAGGTTCTAGCGAAGGCCACCTAGAAAGTAGTATAAGCAGATTATGAGAGGTTGGACAAGAGGTTGAAGAAGTGTGAGGCAGAATTGATAAATGTGAGAGATACAGTGAGCAGGCTACAAACGAAGATCAAGGCCAAAGATGTTGAGATGGCCCGCATAAGATAGATGCAATATTAGCAAGGAGAAGCAACTTAGTTGCTTGAGGAGGCCCAAAGTGAACAGATTCAGTTGTATGTTGAAATTGAGAACTTTAGAGTTGAGCTTACTACTAAGAACCAGACAAACGTAGAGTACTGACATACTCAAGAAAACATATAGAAAGAGTTGGAAGGTGTCCGATCTCGAGCTTCCAACAATCTAAAAAAGGCCTAGGCGGAAGTAGAAAGGTCAAGGCAAGAGAAATAGGAGATCGATTCCACTCTGTAGGCCCACGACCAAGAGGTCAGAAGGTTGAACTCCAAACTAACAAACACCCTCTAAGAGAAGAATCAAATGGAGGAGAATATAAGAGCAAGAGAGGCTCAGTTCCACCAGGAGTTAACTGTTGCACAAGGGTCTGGGACCCTCCCAATATTAAAAAAGTTGATATCTACACACTGGGAAAGGATCATATTTGTGGTTTCCATTCTCAAGCTATTCCTATAGTTCTTAAGGTATGCTCAAGAATTAAACGAAAAGGTTGGCTCGGTGGCCAACCAAATTCTACAGATATATGCTCCTCGAATCACAGAATTGCACAATCTGATTTCCAGACTATGTATGGACACTAATGAGGCTCTAAGAAGTGCAAGGATTCCATATCAAAGAGCCACCTCAAGAAAAGAAAGAAAATTTGTCAATTTCCACAAATTCGTGCAAAGAGCAAGGAACACCAGGCAATGTTGAACAAAAGGGTCGACGAAATTAAAAAGGATTTCAATTTTCTACTTAACTATGGTTTTCCTTCCCTTTTCTCATCAAATGGAGAGGTGCTAGTAGTTGAGCAGATCATGGATGCAATCAAACATAAGGTCTGGACTTCTATAGAACTCTCAGGTTTAAGCCTGATGCACACCATTGATGAAACCAAGAACGAGATCTTTCCCCTTTCTCATCTCTATTGCCATCTTGGGGTTGTTTCAACAAGATGGGGAGTCATTTCTTTTAAGGAAGTATTTGAGTTAGACCAAGCATACAAGATCCTTCATGCTCTCATCCTGCCCACTGATTTGGACTGGGAGGTATAGCATTCCGTCTTCCTCAAACTCTAGGAATTTTTGGAGCTCTAGGTTCATTCCTCCACAAGTGAAGGCCCCCTATGAGTCACCAAAACTATAAAACAATTTTTCCCTTAATTTTCTTTTTATTTTCAGCTTTTATACATTTTTTTGGCTTCAGGATGAATCTGCGCTTAAAGAAAAAAGTTGTTCTAAAAGGCGCATAATGCACCACATGGTGGTTGTGCAAATTTTGTTTATCATCTTCCTTTCAGGAGAAAGTCAGGGCATGTGTCAGCTTGGCAGGGATTTTCTCTAGGGCTATTTTCATAGGTCTAAGATTCCCCACCCACTCAACACATCATCTCTTTTCTTTGGGAAAGTTGCACTTTTAAGGAGCAATCTCTTTATGGAGTTTGTCAGAGCATGTTGGGTCTTTCTTGTTTTTAGGTTGGGACCTTTGAGTCAGGGCCATCAATCTATGTGATTGGTTGATTAGATTTTTCCAAGCTATTTTCTAGGATCTGATTGTTTTCAAATGGAAATCTTTGATAAATATCTAAAGAAAATTAATGAGGTAGTTGGGAATTAATGAGCAAGGATTGTCGTGATCTAATCAAGATCTATGATTAGATCATGAGCTATCAGATGTAGTCATCTGGCACTATTTGCTTCTGGAATGTTGGCAGCAGTTTTCTCTTTTTCGGCTATAAATAGGAGGCAACAAATCAAAGAAAAAAGTTCTCCCAAAAGTTCTTTTAGTTTTCCTTAGTTTTTAGGATATTTTCAGAAGTTGAAGGTTTGCAGAACACTACTTTTCTCTAGCATGTTATATTGTTTTAACTCAAACTATTATCGAATTGGCATCTAACCTTTTCTTTTAAGTTCATTTGATATTTAAGTACGATCTTTTTGGAATAAATATTTGAAACTATGCATATTATGGCCTTTGTCAAGTTCCTTTTTTATGTTTTTGTTTAGAATAAAAACACTATGTTAAGCTTAATTTGATAGTTTGAGTAGTTGATTTCCATGTTGTAGGCTTCTATGATATAATAATAACTTGCAGAAATAGGATTATGTCTGTTGAACTTCTTCATTTTCTTTAAGGGTTGTTGTTTTCCCATTTTATGTTGTAAAAAGAGAAAGTTTTTCTACAATTTCTAAATGTTTATGTTAACTTTTGGAACTTTTATGCTTGATCGGACCTTAATGAGCACTTCCTATAGGGAGATTTGAAAGATTGCATTATGCTTGTATCTAGCCTTTGTTGCTCATTCTCTTCCCAACAATGAAGTTTTGTGGCATTCTATGTCTATTATATCATTCATAGGAGAAGAATTGAATTTAAAATGTTGTAAAAGCTTTGGAACATCGCCATTATCATGTTTTATATTTGCATTTCCTTCTACCTTTTCTCCCAACTCAAAAAAGAGTCAACTTTCTATAAAAATCTCAGAGGTATTTAGTGAGGTGCATATTGGTCCCCCACTTGCTGAATGCCCCATAAGGTTGTCAAAGAGGTGCGAGCTTTGATTACCAATAGAAAAAATACTGATCTTTGAATCACTGAAGACTGCTACAATGATTGTTTTGGAAAAACAGTAAAATATTACATCAGAAGCATACAATCAACCATTATTTCAAAGTGAAACAAGGCTAGAGATGCAATCAATGAAGAAAATTACAGAAGTAAAGACCAAATTTTGACTGAAAAAAATTAAAGGACTAAATGTTACTTAGTCACAATAAACTTTTCCAATACTTTGCAACAAGCATAGGCCTCTTATTTAGATATTTTTGAGAGCCTAAAATCAAAAATTCATTGACTTTAGATATTTTCCCTATGAGTTGTCATCCTTATCCTCTATGGATAAGATTTACCTTTTTTCTTTATGAGTTGTCAATCTTATCCTCTATGGATAAGATATTTTTCAATCCTTATCCTTTGTGGATAAGATATTTTGCAATCCTTATACCTTGAATTTGACTTTTACTTTCTTAGACTTTGTAATGCTTTGCTGATTTTGTAGAAAATATTTTTCTTTTCTCTCTCTTCTTTTTTTGTTTTGATTTTTCATAAAAAATCAGGTAACATTTTGGCAATCTTAAGGGGGTTATTTTCCTACTAAATAACTAACCAGCTATCTTATAAATTCCATTGGGCATGGATTCTTCATATGGATCAACAAAAACTATTTTCCTCATAAAAAACAATGCTACCAACCTACTCCAAAAGAAAGGAGTCTGCTGCAAACAACTTGTCCATAAAGAACTTAGGGAAAAGACACTTAAAACCTTGTGCAACAACACTTATTATCAAGAAAGAACACCTACCCTAGAACATATACTAAACAATAGTAGTGATTCTCAAACAAATCCATTAACTGGTTTTGCAAAATAATTTCCTTTTCTAACCAATATAGGATGCTTTACATGATCATAAACCGCTGAGTGGAGATGAAACAAAAATAGATATTTTGTAAACTATTGCAACGCTTCAAGAATGATGTAAATAAACTCACTCATCCCTTCATGTTTATCACATATACTATCTTAAAGTGCATAAGTAAGCTAAATGCATCCTTCCTCAGCTACAAATTCATGCTTGGGTACAAGCATGATTTGTGATGCTTTGTGGGCCTCCATCCTGGCTAAATGTCTAATACTTGACACCCTCATGAATGAAAAAACTTCAAACTCTCATTGTTGGCTTCCTCTCTTTGGGCTGCTTCTTTAAAAACAAGCACTTTGGAATGATTTGGTTCATTTTGTCCAAATGGAAACATGGTTGTTTTCTCCTCTAGTTTGTGTTGCTCATAATTTATTGATCCAAGAAATAAAATCTTGACATCAAGATTTCAACAAAAGTCTTGTATGATGTTGGAGAATATGTATTCATCAATTTCCAACTTACTCTCATTTTTGTCAATTTTTTCTTTCTTCAAAACAAGGTTATCTTTATTTTGTTCTTGGTAGACCAACACCTTATCAAAATTGCTTGTATCTCCTTGTTGTTCCAAACCTATTGTTGATGTTGATGTTAGCATGAGCATATCTTCTTCATCTTGTTCAAAAAAAGAAGGCAACTCATCAAACCAAAAATTTAGACTTTTTTTCTTCACCACCCCCTTATTGCTTGTTATCATGTTCTCCAAGCTGATCTCTTGACATAAGCATTGATACATTTTCTTCACCTTCAACAAAAAATGAAAGTTCATCAAACAATTTAGTCAAACTTCACAATCAACCCCTCTAAATTTCTTTTCAACCTATTGTCTTATTTGATTATTCTCATCACCCTCTTCCAGCAAATCTGATTTTTCTATACCACTTGGAGGTTCATCAACTACAAGTTCTTCTTTTGCCTCAAAAAAATCCTCCTCTTTCCCACTAAATCAGCTACCTTGATAAATAGTAGATCCTCCTTTGTAAATGGAAATGATGCTAGGACAAGAAGGATAATTAGGTCAATGGTTTTGAGAAGTTTGTTGAGATAGGAAAAGCTCTTTACGGGGCTCTTCTTTAGGAATAGTAGGCTAACTTTGCTCAAGCATAGGCTCCTGCAATGTAAAAGTACCTCCAAAACTTGGTATTTCAAATTTAGAACACTTACTTGAGTATTCAGGAGGATTATCTTGGTTGAAGCTTGAAAACTTGTACTTATGAGCCTCCTCTTTTGTAGATTGATCTAAAATGCAAGAGGTTGATTGAGATTCCAATCTTTGTACTTGGGAAAATAATAGCTTCATATGTTCTTGTTTGGCAGAAATCTTTTTTGCAAGAGACTCCTCATATTGCTTCCTCTGTGTATCTATCTCCTATTGGTAGTGGTAGGCTTGCCAAGCCAACTCCTCTTACTAAAAATTTGAATATTTGTTGTCTCTAGATATCATCTAACTGCTTATTGAAGTCTAACAATGTGGTTTTGATGTCACCAATCCTCGTACTATCAACATTTTAGGGCTAGCTAGGGAAGTAAGAATGCTAGTTTGGCATTGAAATAACTTCTTAAGACTGATTAAAAGTATGTGAAAGCTACCAAGAAGATTGAGTAGGGGTGGGTAGGTGGAAAGTATATTGAACATGCTAGTTTATTTATGTAGCAAAGGAATTTGAGGTAAAACCAATTGTATGTTCCGTTTGATATGGTTGATAAGAGGGAATATGAGCAGCACTCTTATGAAATGGAGGGTGATAAAACATACCTCTATAGAATGAATACATGGTGCCTCATTTAAATAATCTAGAAATTTATTGAAGTATTCTTAAAACAAGAATAATTAAAACTGATTTTTATAAAATTTAAGCACATACCAGCACTTAGCCCACTTGAAACTAGTAGATTGAACTTGGAGTTGCCTGGTGTGTGAAATTATTGCCTCCAAAGGCATAAATTACTGACATACACACCAAATGCCAACAATGAAAGATAATTATTGAACTTTGATAGTTCAAACTGTCCATCTGGGTGTGCCAAAAACTGTTATCACCTAGAATATGCACCCTGCTAAATCTTGAATCTAGCTATCCTATGAAACATGGGATGACCTTTCAAGTTGTGTGAATCATGAAACTCAAGGTCAACCTCTAATTAAAGGGTGGCCTCCCCTTGCTAAATCACCTAAAAACTAACTCAAACTAAAGAACCTTGTTGGGAAAAGAGATGAGAAAGATCTGATAATATAAATCTAAAATAGAAAATGAAGGTGATACACCAAATATAACAGATTTATACTTTGTCTCATCAACAAAACCTATGAATCTCAATATAAATCTTCACACATTAATTTACAACAATAATTCAGAGGTAAACTTAGAACAACAATGATCAACGAGTCATAGAACTCACAATAATGCCTACTTTTCTTTCATACACAGAGAAAATTGAAACAAATAAAGGAAAAATTACTAATCTTTGAATCATTGAAGGCTGCTACAATGGTTGTTTTATGGAAAAATAGTAAAATATTACATCACAAGCATATAATAAACCATTATTTCAAAGTAAAACAAGGTTGGACATGCAATCAATGAAGAAAATTACACAAGTAAAGACCTGATTTTGATTTAAAAATTAAAGTATTGAATGTCACTTTGTCACAATAAAATTTTCCAATACTTTGCAACAAGCATAGGCCTCTTATTTATAGATTTTTGAGATCCTAAAATCAAAAATTCATGTTGACTTTGATATTTTCCCTATGAGTTGTCATCCTTATCCTCTGTGGATAAGATTTACCTTTTTGCTTTATGAGTTGTCAATCTTATCCTCTGTGGATAAGATATTTGCAATCCTTATCACTTGTGGATAAGATATTTTTCAATCCTTATTCTTTGTGGATAAGATATGTTGCAATCTTTGTGGATAGATGCACTTCCAACCCTTCTTGCCTACCCAAACGGGTTCCAGTGCTACATTCACTTGGTATATTTCTAGAAATATATGATTGGTCTAGTTCAACTTGAGGAGTGATTGAAATGGTCTTGGATGCCTCCTCCCTCATTGTCTTCTCTTGCTTAATGTGTTTTATATCATCAATGAAGGTTTCACATTCACCAAGCCATACCCTCTCATTGTAGTCATTTTCTTCTATGGGTTTCATTAGAGCTTCTCACTCTTTCTTGGCCTTAAGGTATCATTGTTATCGACTACCAATTTCCTGGCAGTCATCTTGGTTCTCACCATTCTAGCACAAGAACATCCAAACATTAGCTACTATTAATGTTGAAATTTAAGCTTGAATATTGATCTCATAAGTATTGAACCCGGTGGCTTGGATACCATATATAACATATCTAACCATACTCTTTTAGTCTTCACCTAGGTTTTAATAATTCAAGTAAATAATTCAATGCCTTCAAAATAGGAAGGTAATTTTTTTATTTTCTAACATCATAATTTGTGTTTTGCATAAATGAATTCATATAACATTTCATAATTGAAATAACATAACTTATCATCATGTAAATGAAACACATATATTCAAATACAATTTGCATATAATATTTATGATCAAGTAAACAGTTTCATAATTCACAAATGAGAACAAGCTTAGGATATCCTTAGCTAGATTATTCTTCTATTTCACAAGCCTTAGCATGTCATCTACAAGATGGAGAGCATCACCCAAGTGTTTTACCTCCAACCACAAACCGATGGTCCCCCACACACCGTCCAACTAGAAGTGGCCCTACCCTTTGATGAAGAGTATTGTATAGGAACCTCTAATATTTCCATTTGAGTATCTAGTGTTGTGTCTTACATAACAAGTATGGTCATACAACTATAGAAATTATCTAAGTATGATGCTACTGACTAGTTACTCAAACTTGGAGCACAATGAAGAGACAAGTGCAAGTAGAGACTTTTGCACTTAATTTAGCCAAAGTTTGAATTATATTCATCCAATTTCTTAGGAAGTGGTGTCGTAAGTTCACCCACCTATAACTCGACTTGGAAATCTTACTAACCTATTGTTAACTCAACTACTAGTTTGACCCAAAGGTTAACTTACTCAAATAGATTCTCTTTCAAAAAGTGATGACTTCACTAAAACATTTTATTCAACTAAGTAGGTTTAATACTTCTAACTCAAATACCCATGTTGTGTTCTCACAACATTCTAGGTCTAGGAAATTTCCTCTTATTTGAGTCCTATAAATAGCCAAAAGAATTTTTGGTCTCCTAGTATTATGGTCTTTGGTTTATGACGAGAACATAATATCCTTTGCTCAAGATATTTGATTTAAAATCAATAGATAATAATGAATCTTGGTCAAATATAAAATACCTTATAAAGTTTGAATAATAATAAAGACTTTATCACATCTTATTATATTTCAGACCTTTATTTGAACTTTTTAAGGATTCTTTACATTGAAAATAAACTATGAACTATGATAATAATAAAATATAAGGTGTTTTCTTATTGGATGGAAGAAATACCATTTTCATGTATTTAACAATTCTTCACTAATTCAACTTATGAAGCTAGTTTTTTTGGTAAAACTCAACTTAGAGTGTCTAAAGCTTTTCCCTTAAGCTCTCTCTTAAAATTTAATTCAAAATTTCATATATCTAGTTTGATTAAAACATATGTTTACTAGTGTGAGCACTCAACCTATCCACCATTCTAATAATAGATAAAACCATCCTTTATTCTCTTTGATTAGAGATAAGTAATCTTGAAAATATGATTATATGCATGCATCCATATGATTTTTCATAAACAACTGCATATTGCATTAGCATGAACAAATTCAGATATATATAAGCTTTTATCAAATTAAGAAGAGAAGAAGAGAAGTATTAGCCATTCCTAGAAAAGATTATCTCAACTTTTGTATTGAGATTTCTTTCTTTAAACTCATCAACATAGACTCGGGTTTTTATCCTTTACAAACTTCACACACAACCTTTAGCCTTAGCAAACTACAACTCATGTATTTTTTATGTAGGAGCATCCACGGTTGACTAGCAGTCTTGCATCAACCAAAAAAATATTTAATTTTAATTTTTTCTTTAGTTTGGTCTTTAAATATTGTAGGTGAATAATTTTTTGTAATAAGGCCTAAAACATTTGATAAATATTTGGCCAAGTTGTTATGTTGTAGTTTTATGGTGAATTGGACTCATTTTTGTGACATTTTCAAGGAAAAGTCATCAAATATGCCTTCTTGGGCATGAAATTTTAGAGTTACCAAATTGTTCAACTCATTTAAAACTCCTATTTTATATAAATTTGAAGGTTGGGCACCCAATTTGAGTTGGAAAATATTTTTCTATTTGGTTTGAACAATTCGGGTGGAGTGGAAAAGCCATAATGCATCTATTCTTGGCCTAATCTTTCTTGGGAGTGTTTTGGAGCTGTAAATGCATATTTAATATTTTATTTCTTGATTTTGGAGGTTTTTTCTAGGTTGGAGGCATTGCATTTCTTGGGAGTTACATTTTGGATGAAAAGGGCAAAAAGGAAGGCATGACAATAAGGAAGGGATTCATTATTGCGGAACAAAATGGGGAATTAGAAGGACAAAGGCATATATTTTTCTCCAAGGGTTGTTGGAAGCCATTTTTTTGTAGGTATGAGGGTTTGAAGATAGAAATTTGAAGTTTTGAGATCATTGTGCAAGACAGGAACAATTGCAAGTTGAAGATTGTGTGCTACAAGTTGTGAGTTGAGTTTTATGTAAAGGGAAAGAGTTGTTTTTAATGTAGTTTGTTCATTTTCTATCATAAATCAATTTGAGACTCATTTATATTTTTGTACATCAATCCATGAGACTAAGTTATTATTTGTAGTCAAATTTTTAGAGGGTTTTGTATGCATTTCTAAAGTTTGGAAAAACTATGTTGAAGAAGTTGAATATAAAAGCTATAATCTTATTGCAGATTTTTGCACCTTAGTTCTTGTGTTTTTTTAATGTTTGTATGAGATGGTTTGTGCCTAAAACCCCTCCCCTTCCCACTTCATCAGTGGTATCAAAGCGGGAGTTCCTGAGTGTGCAGGACGAAGCACTAATGTGATGCAGATTGCACCAAGACCTGTTGTGGTATGTGTGTGATTTGTGTGTAGAAATATTATCGAGCATGAGGAAATATATACCTGAGAGATTGAAGATTGAGAGTGTGTGGCAAGTGTTTGAAAAAATGATAAAGAGAAAAAAGGCAAAAAAAATTCATAGTTGTGTATGCAAGTGAGCAGGAAGGAGAAAATCTTGCAAAAGTATGTTTTGAGGAAGGCATGAAGAAAGAGATTAAAGAGGTTGCAGCAAAAAAAAAGAGTTGAGAGCAAAGGAGGACATTGAAGAAGATGAAATCCAAGTTGCAGTAGACAAAGAAAAGGTAAAACTTGCATTTTGTGAGTTCATTGATGATTCTAGTTTGCATGTGAATAATATGAATGGGATGGATAGATATGAGGAGGCTAAATTTTTTTTGCAATAGTAAGGAAAAGAGGAATATCAGATTTTGATGAGGTTAGAACCAAATCTGATTTATGTTTGAATGATATGACAAGTGACAGTGAAGAAATAATTGCAGCAGTGGAAGTTGCAATGTAATGCAATGAGGTAAAATCATATTTTAATGTATGTTTTGATGAGGATAAGAATGTAGAAATGGATAAAGTTGTTGCAACAATGACTCAATTTGAGAAGGGTGAAATTTAGGAATAGGAGGTGAAGGTAAAAGAGTTTTCCAATGATTCTTTGTTTGAAAGTATTGAATTTAATGAAGATTTCTTGGTTAGAGAGTCTGATTATTTGTTAAAGAATATGTATGATGAATCTTAGGATTATTGTTTGAACGTTGTTTTGAATGTGGAAGATTAGTTTGTAGCAGCAATATGTCATTTTAAAGGCATAAAAATAGTGGCATATCATGTTGAAGACAAGGTTGAAGTTGTAGTAGTGAATGGAACCAAGGTAAATTTTAATTTTTTAAATATTATTCTAAAGAAGGCTGTGAGTGTGATGAGGTTGCAGCAAAAGAGAAAAGTAAATAATATTTTATTACCTTTGAGAATGATGATGATTTGAAAGTTATGGATGGGTTGTTTTAAGAATATTTAGCTATTGATGTATGGTATGCAAAGAAGGGTTTGTGTGGTATTACAAAATTTAGTGCAAGTGTAATTTGGTGGAGGTGGCCGAACTTTGGTGGGTTAAATCCCATAGGATCATAGGAGAGTGTGATATAAACATGTAGGAGGTGGTCAATATATGGTGGAATTGATTCCACATTTAGGAGGTTTAGTGAAGAGCAGAGTTGTCAAAGAAAGAAGCTTGTGTTTAGCTAGGTGTTGGAAGAGGAGAAAGAAGAATACATTGACGACGGGTCAAATTCAGTAATGGATTTTGTTGAAGATTGTTTAGAACCTAAAAGGATGGTCCTACCATTCAACTCCATTTTGTGAGACCAAGCTCACAAAATTTTTTTCTACCTTGGGTGTCTAATGTAGGAGCATCCATGGTTGACTAGAAATCTTGCATCAACCAAATAAAAATTTAATTGTAATTTTTTCTTTAGTTTGGTCATTAAATATTGTAGGTGAATAAATTTTTGTAATAAGGCCTAAAATATTTGATAAATATTTGGCCAAGTTGTTATGTTACAATTTTATGGTGATTTGGACTCATATTTGTGGCATTTTCAAGGAAAAATTATCAAATATGCCTTCTTGGGCATGAGATTTTGGAGTTACCAACTTGATAAACTCATTTAAAACTCTTATTTTATAGCAAGTTGAAGGTTGGGTGCCCAAGTTGAGTTGGAAAAGCTTTTTCTATTTAGTTTTGTATAGGCATGAATTTGCACCCCTTAAGCAAATTCCCTTTTTACACTTTCTCACCTTAGAAAACCAAATCCGAAGGAAAAATTCCACATTAACTAGCTTCCTTCGTTCCATTTGGAATTCATCTTTTGTGTTGGTAGAAGAATATTTGTTGGAAATGCACGCACGATGTATAGATGTCCATGTGGCACGCTTACATCCCTGACGGATTCCTGCATCTGAAGTTGGTAGAGGCGTTACACTTCCTATTGGGAATGCTTTCTAACATCCCTCTTCAACCAATCAACCCAAAAATGCCTTATTCTCCTCACCTCACCTTCAAAAATATTCATTATTCATGCAACTAAATCTCTTTTGCATTCTCAAGCACTTCAACTTCATTCTCTTTGCATTCTTCACCCTCAGCAACACTTTGGCACTCCATAGCAGTAGCAACAAAACTCCATCAACTTTGTAAAGCAATTGTGGAGCAAGACATTGTAGTAGGAGCTTGAGATTTTGCAACACCTCCCTTCATCATAGTTGAGGTTGTGGTGATTTTTCAAGCCTTCTTTCTCCATCATTGGCTAGTGATCTCTTGGTGGAGGTGGTAAACATTTTCACTCCTCTCCTTTATGATTTGGTTGAGTAGCTTTATAATATTTTGTAGTGCTATTCATGTACTTCTTTTCTTTACTTATTTATCATACATTTTTCCATCGTTGCTATCTTGGTTGTTCATGGAGGTGGAAACACTGAAACAGGGATCTGACTGAGACAGGCCCCTATACATCCCCCAACAATTTTCCCTCTTTCTTGTGTGTAGGTGGACGTGCATTTGGAGCTAGCTGGCGAACGAGCATCTTTGTGAGATTATCTTTGTCACCTTAGCCTTCATGTATTTACTTCATGATATTCATTTGTATCTTTCCTATTTCATAGTTTTGTTTTGTTCCCTTAGAAGTGACTAGCTAGGTCGTCAACTTGTTTTCTAGCGGTTCATACTATGTTTTTGGTCCTCTGGTCGTACAGATGCCAACGCACTTGAGAGACACCATCGCACCGCGCTATCGTCCCAAAACCATGCTTCCGTCCTCGGGCAAAGAGTTACGTGAGGTACAGTGTTGAACTAGAAAACTAGATCGCCTAGCCCCAATTTAGATTATAGGTCTAGAGAGTGGTTGCAGGGACTTATAGTCCTCATCATTCTCATCCCTTATTTGAAACAATCCTTTAGAGTGAGGTAAGTTATGGCAGCCTTTTGTTCTTGGTTGTCCATGACCTAGAGCCTTAACATGGTTAGTCCCCCTCTCTTACATTTTTTGTGAACCTGATGTGAACCATTTTGGTTCCATTTTACGATACTGAAAGCTCCTTTCCCCGTATTCTAGGAGTGTTGTAGGTGTGAGTGTTGTGAGGCCTTCGCCTTACAACCCAACCTGTGACCCCTAGTAGGAGTAGTTGGAAGGTTCTGAAAGTGTTGCGCAACGAAACCTTAATTGGGTCACTGTCCTATTTTGTAACCTTTGGGGGGATTTGTGAGAGTACCGTTTAGTGTGTGTGATGGCTCTTTTTTGCATCAACCTATCCCATCTATGCATCCTATGAGTAGTGGTACCAGTATAACCTTCACCTCACAGGATCTGCCGATGGGTTTTAATAGAGAACCATCTCCTCTTTATATCCCTGCGTGAATCAACAGAAAAATTGTAGCAGGTGTTCTTGTTGATCCAACATCTCAAGTGAATATCATAACTAAGGAGATCATGCTAATCAACTTTCTACATAAAGATGCATACAATGCACCTGTAAGCACCATCTGCAAGCATAATGGTCTTTTCGTACCTCCTCTAGGTAGTATTGTCCTATCAGTTCTTGTTGGACCTAAATCTGTGAATCTTTTGTTTGACATAATCCCTAGATTTGAACTCTTTAGAGTGAAGCTTGGTATCCCTTGATTAGTAGCTATGAATTTCGTACCCTCAGTCATGTATAAATGTTTAAAATTTATCCAAAGGGTTTCATGCATGTAATTCATGACACCGGTTATAAACCGTTGGTTGCCCATGGTAGTTACTCCTTGGATTACTGTTGGCCTACACCTATTGGTCCTCTTCCACCTAGGAAGGACCTTTTGTATTGGACTTATCAGAACTACAAGAGGGGTGCCTAACAGACTTATCAGAACTACAAGAGGGGTGCCTAACGTTGAGAGTGAGATACCCTCCATCACCTTATGTTGTTTCACAAAGGGCTTGCTTAAAAGCTAACAGTGATGTCACCAAGGCACATAGAAGGGAAGAAGAGAAGCGATCCAGAGGTCCTCCTTCTTTCTCTTTCGTTGTTTAGTCTAATGCTTCCTCTTTCCCTACTATAGCACCATCAGATTCTATTTCACGTCTATGAAAGAATCCTATGGTTCTCGCTTGGTGAAATCCCAAGCATCCCACGTTCAAACTTCTTGTTCTACCCATGAAGCCTAGGCCCGTTTGGTATGGTAGGAAGAAAGGCCCCCATGGGGAATCTTCTATGTCTCGACCTTCATGGCCTCCTACTACTTATGCTTCCAGAGCAGTAAGAAGAGGCTTGCTACCGATGCATTAGAGCCGACTCCCCTCACTGCTTCTCAACCCACTCCTCCCACTCCCATTCAGGAGCCTATCCCTCCACTAGAAACAACTATGGAGGACACTCACATGGCTGAGCGGGATCCTTTTTTTCCTTCACAAGCTCTGGCCTCTAGCTTGAAGAGTCATAGAAAGCACCTTGCATGTGAGCATAAGTGCTAGCAAAAGGCCCTCACGACTGAGCAGGATGCCTTATGGAGGAAGGAAGAGGAGATGACTACCCCTATATCAGGGCCTCCTGCCATGTCCTCCTCTCTCCTCCCCTCTTCTTTTGTTCAATATAGCTTTGCATCACTTCTAGATTTCGTTGTGATTACGAATGCACCTGACCCTAAAAAGGTGCAAGTGTTCATCGCTCCTTCGATGGAGCCGCCTTTGTTGATGTCCCTTCTAGATGTCCCACTTTTCCCAAAACCTGTAGATATGTCAAACGCTATGGTGGTATCTACTATAGTTTTCTCTTCCTCCTCTTCCTCTGCACCTCTCACCTCATCTCTGGGGATTTCACATCCCCTGATGGAGCAAAAGGTGGAGAGTGGTCCTTCTAGCAACAGAGGATGTAAGAGGAGTCCACCTTCCCCAAAAGGTGGTCCCGCATTGACTTGTTTTGTCCTAGTGACGAAACCAATCCTAGCTTCCCCTGAGTTTTTCACCGCTCCCAAATCACTCGGTGAGCCTAGTGATGAATATCGGGAACAACTCTCCCCATTCGTTGAGGTAAAACATGGCACTCCTGTAAAGTTCATGTTTAACTCTCTAGATGAAGTGTTGGCCTTGTCGGCGATTATCGCAAAATCGTTGACCTTAGCTCCACAAGAGCTTAGCGGAGGGGACCTTGTGGGGCCTTATTCCTTAGCCCTTGTTGTGGGAGGGTTGGACGCTCCTCCTCTTAACATTCCACCACTGCAGGCTCGACCTCCTTCCCTCTATGATGATCTAGAGTGGGAAGAAAATGACCTCTTGGTCGATCAATGTTAGGGGGAGACCCCTTCTTTACCTTTAGATTAGATGTGTGTGTGTGTGTGTTGTGATGTGCTCCCCCATGATTGTGTTATGTGTGTCTGGATGACCCTTGTCACCCTTGTTGGTGCTTGGATATAGGTGTAGTTTTTGTGTCGTAAACCTTCTTCTATGTGTATCATCATTATTCCACATTTGTGATTGACTTTCAAAAAAATTGGGGATGATGCAAAGTGTTGGGGGAATTTACGCTTCCCTTCCATTTTGACCCAATTTTCTATTTTTACTTTGTCTTCTCGTACATTCTTCACATGGTTTGATATAGTAGGGGGTTGGTGACATTTCATTTTATACTATTATTATACTTATATATATTTATGAGTAGTTTTGACCCTAAAATACCAGGCTACCCTTCTGCCCTATGTTTTTGTTCATTTCTCTTTTGCTCTCTTCTTATCTTTCTCTCTTCTTTGCTTGAGTTGTCCCTCTCATGTGTGACAACCCCACTTCCATGATACTCCAATTTTTAGAAATTGCATTTGTTTCCAACGAATCTTTTCTCGAGAATATTTGCAAACTCTTTTTCAAATAATCGCATTCTATAATTGAAACCCTAATGAAACGTGTTTCCTTCATCATGTGTTCATAAAGAAAGAACTTGAGACCTTCCTCCAAGGTGGGAGCAGCTCTAATCTTCACCTCACGAGGGGGAATTTTTATTCCTTTCAAATTCCTTGATGAAGTGAACATCTTTCGAAAGGATTCCTTGATGACGAATCGATTTGAGAAAAAATGTCCTTTTTGTACTTTCAAATAGTGAGTCCCTTGAGTGGACCCCTTTCTTCACACCAGGTTCCCAAAGGACCCCTTTGAAAGCTTTACAATCTATCGATGGTTTGAATGACTGTCTGCTTACTTTCCTATGTGGTCTCTCTCGAACATGTTCTATCTGCAGGTAAACATTTCGCTTTGCAGGTGTGCATGTGAAACCACTTTCTAAATCTGTGGAGTCCCCTTCCTCGGGTTTCCTCCATGTGAGATATCTTGGGGGATATCTCCTTGTAGATGTGTGGGTTTGTAGGGTGCTTCTTTTGAGCTTCCTCCATGTGAGAGATCTTGGGGGATGCTCCCTTGCAAGTCTGTGGGTCTATAAGGCAATTTTTCTGGGTATCCTTCATGTGAGAGATCTTGGAGGACACCTTCCTTGCAAGTCTGCAGGTCTGTAAGGTGTTTTTCTAAGTTTCCTTCATGTGAGAGATCTTGGAGGACACCTTCCTTGTAGGCATGCAGGTCTGTAAGGTGATTTTTTTGGGTATCCTTCATGTGAGAGATCTTGGAGGATACCTTCCTTGCAGGTCTGCAGGCCTGTGAGGTGCTTATTTCTTAGGGCTTCCTTCATGTGAGAGATCTTGGGGGTCACCTCCTTGTAGGTATTTGGGCTTGTAAGACACTTTCATTTTGCAACTTCATAGTTCCATGGGGCTATGAAGTCCTTTAGTTTTCCTATGCTCTCGAGTTCACCAGATCGCGGTCTACTTCCTTGATGCTTCAAGTATACATTTCTAACCTTACTACCTTTCTAATCTACCTTATCAAAGCACTCATTAGTATTTGTGCTTGCTAAAGTGAGGGAAAAATGTATAGGCACGAATTTTCACCCCTTATGCAAATTCCCCTTTTACGCTTCCTCACCTTAGAAAACCAAATCCAAAGGAAAAATTCCACATCAGTTAACTTCCTTCATTCCACTTGGCATTCATCTTCTGTGTCAATAAAAGAATATTTTTCAAAGACATGTGTGCGGCGCATAAACGTCTGCATAGCGCACTTACGTCCTTGATGGATTTCTACATCTGAATTTGGTAGAGCCGTTACACTTCCTATTGGGAACACTTTGTACCGTCCCTCTTTGACCAACCAACCCAAAAATGCCTTATTCTCCTCACCTCACCTTCAAAAATATTCATTCTTCATGCAACTAAATTTTTTTTGCATTCTCAAGCACTTCAACTTCATTCTCTTTGCATTCTTCACCCTCAGCAGCACTTTGGCACTCCATAGCAGCAGCAACAACACTCCATAAACTTTGTAAAGCAAGTTTGGAACAAGCTATTGCAGCAAGGGCTTGAGGTTTTGCAACACCTCCCTTCATCATAATTAAGGATGTGGTAATTGTTCAAGCCTTCTTTCTCCATCAGTGGCTAGTGATCTCTTGGTGGAGGTGGTAAATGTTTTCACTCCTCACCTTTACGATTTGGTTGAGTAGCTTTATATTGTTTTGTAGTGTTATTCGTGTAATTCTTTTCTTTACTTATTTATCATATATTTTTCTAGTATTGCTATCTTGGTTGTCTGTGGAGGTGGAAGCACCGAAATGGGGATCTGACTGAGGCAGGCCCCTATACATCCCCCAACAATTTTCCCTCTTTCTTGTGTGTAGGTGGACGTGCATTTGGAGTTAGCTGGTGAACGAGCATCTTTGTGAGATTATCTTTGTCACCTTAGCCTTCATTTATTTACTTTATTATATTTGTTTGTATCTTTCATATTTCATAGTTCTATTTTGTTCCCTTAGAAGTGACTAGCTAGGTTGTTAGCTTGTTTTTCGGTGGTTCATACTATTTTTTTGGTCCTCTAGTCATATGGATTCCAACACACCTGAGAGACTCTAGAGTGTTGCGCTATCGTCCTGAAACTGCACTTTCGTCCTTGGGTAGAGAGCTACCTAAGGTATAGTGTTGAACCCAAAAATTGGCTTGCCAAGCCCCGGTTTAGATTTTGGGTCTGGAGAGTGGTTGTAGGGCCTTATAGTCCTCATCATTCTCTTCCCTTATTTGAAACAATCCTTTAGATTGAGGTAAGTGAGGGTATCCTTCCACTTTTGGATCTCCATGACCCAGAGCCTTGGCATGGCCGATCCCACTCTCTTATAGGTTCACTATTCGAGTGGAGTGGAAAATCCATAATGCATCTATTCTTGGCCTAATCTTTCTTGGGAGTGTTTTGGAGTTGTAAATGCATATTTAATATTTTATTTCTTTATTTAGGAGATTTTTTCCATGTTGGAGGTGTTGCATTTCTTGGGAGTTACATTTTGGATGAAAAAGGAAAAAAGGAAGGCATGATAATAAGGGATTCATTATTGTAGGACAAAATGGGGAAGTGGGAGGAGAAAGGCATAGATTTTTCTCCAAGGGTTGATGGAAGCCATTGTTTTTCAGGTATGATGGTTTGAAGACAACAATTTTAAGTTTTGAGATCATTGTACAAGATAGGAACTACTACAGGTTGAAGATTGTCACTACAAGTTGTGGGTTGAGTTTGTATGTGAAGGGAAAGAGTTATTTTTAATGTAGTTTATTAATTTCATATCATAGATCAGTTTGAGACTCATTTATATTGATGTGCATCATTCCATGAGACTAAGTTATTTGTTGTAATCAGACTTTTAGAGGGCTTTTTATGCATTTCTAAAGTTCAAAAAAACTATGTTGAAGAAGTTGAATATAAAAGCTATAATCTAGTTGCAGATTTTTGCACATTAGTTCTTGTTTTTGTTGAATTTTTGTATGAGATGGTTTGTGCCTAACCCCCCCTTCCCACTTCATCACTTTTTCCAATGATCTATGTTTAAAAGAGCAACTGATTTTCTATGGAAGTTGAGCTAATCACTAAAAATAGCACTCGGTATGTCATAGAAGAAACTCCCTAAAGAAATATTATCTTTCCAAAAACTCACACACAAATAATTTTCTCTTTCTATGCCTAGCCCTCTCTAAAATCTATTCACACCATATGGAAAAATAAGCAGCAAAGAATGCTTATTCCCCTTACTAAGTCAGTTTCCTATGCACATTAAAAGATTTTTTTTAAATAGAAAATAGTTGAACCTCTATTGGAGGCTCAAACCATCCTCTATTAGTCATGGCTTGCATAAACAGTAAAGGCATGAATATTATGGTTTAAAAAGATTACATGTGCAGCTTTTCAAATGCCATGACTAGCAATGACTAAGTCCTCTTCCAAAACTAAAACCCACGACTTCATATTGTTGCTCATTGCATTTAAAATTCAGTTTGAAACCTACAAGAAAAGTGTCACATTTTGTTTTTTGAATCATTAGGAAAATTGAGAAAGTAACTTTTATTACCTTATTATATTTAGAATATAAAAGAATTCTCTTGATAATGAAATTGTTGGAAGCTCAAATAATGGTCATTAATCAATTTTGATAAATATAAAATGAAGAAAGATTGGAGGTTACACCCCCCAACCATGGAGTTAAAGAAATAAATAATAATTGATATGCATGCAATGACATGCATGCAAGTCGTGTTGGATGTGTTACATATTGTATTCATGTTTCCTCTTGGGAATCATTTTTATGGAAGAAAATCATGCAAAAGGAAGAGGGGAGATAGCATGAAGAAAAGAAGGAGAATTCTCATCCAAAAGCAAGGGAAAGAGGTCGACTAGGAAGGGAAAGGAAGAAAAAAAAATGTTTCAAAGAATCTCATAGATTTCTATACTCTTTGTCTTGGTCGATTATGTGCAAAAAAAAAAAGGTAAGATCAACCATTAGTCAAATTTTTCCATTTATATATCATTGCTCTTCCTACTCCATCAAATTTCTCTAATTTACTATTGATAATCTTGTTTCTAATGAAAATTAAAAAAAAAATCATTTTCTTGTTTCTACTTATGGGCCTCTATAAATGCATGATGTTGGGCTTTCCATTTCAGCATCAACATCCCCTTTGTTTGAGAAAAACCCATGTCTCTGTCCAACTTTTGGACACCATCTCCATGGCTCACCATAATCAATTCATTCTACTTTATCTATGCAAATATATTAGGGTTATAATGATCCTTGCATGTGCATGCATGATTTAAGGGTCACACTAGTTGGATTGTAATAGTCACCCCCTCGTCGCTTCTCCTCTATTGATGACAGCTTGACCAAACCCTCTCATTTCTAAAGCTTTCCCTATTGTAACGATATCATGATCGATATGGTTTGTTAACAACATATTCCATGTGATCGAACTAGGGAATGATGCCATCATTCTAATTTATATATGTACTTTATTCACTTAAAACATGTCTTAGTTTTGAACGATTCATATCATTCCATTTATTAAGTTATAATTTAAAAAGTAAAATGTTATTTACTATCTTTAAATAAAGACTCAATAGGCCAAACAATGCATTTTCCCATCATTCCAATATTAATGTTTCTAGAATAAATAGAATAATATATATATATATAGAATATGTTTTAAACAATGTTGAGCGTTTCATATTCATTGTTCTCATATCTTGATTTTAATGGTGCCTTTATTAACTAAGTGACAGTTTCCATATCATTCTAAAGATAATGAATGTCTAATGATAGCATGCATATCATCCCAAACTTGATAGTAAATGTTTTAAAGGATTATTAAAATAGAACAATATTTATCATATCGTTCTGAACAATATACTATGTTTAAAATCAAAACGATACATATATCATTCTAAAGTGCAAATGATACCTTATCATTACAAAATGATTTGCAATGGATGATGCCCATTTCTTCACCAAACTTATATCATCTTTTGATGTTTATATTACTAGAAAAAATGATGGCATGGTTATAAACAAATCAAAACGTTCATATAGAACATTTAACAAATTAAGAATAATTGGACATTTCTCCATGGAAGTAAACAAGAATGAAACTAGTAATGTATAGACTTTTTCTTAACTCATTAATTCTGGTGTTGATTATATTTTTTTTAATACAAAACAACCTTGTGACATTCTGGATGATATTTAGACTCAAATGTTAAGTCTAGTGATTGCTTTGTTAAATATATCCTTTTGCTTTGTTAAATATATCCTTTATATTCTCACTCAAATGAGTTTTCTAATGGAAATGTCTATTTTTGAACATAATGATCTACATGTAGTTTGGATCTTTATAATTATTTAAAAGAACATATATGCATATATAGTTATAATTAGAAGGCCACATATGTGTACATGCATAAATGTTCCATTTATGCATATACACATACATGCGATATACCTTCTTTTTATTAACTTATTTACTTTAATCGAATAATGTTTGATTTATTTCATTGTAAAGAAGAAATGAATAAGGTATTGGAATGATACTATATGTGTATTAAGATGTATATATGTGATTCCACATGAATAATAATTAGAGATCAAGATAAATGGATGATTTCATGTTGCATAACTTTTTGGAAATAATGAATCTGATTTAGAATACTACACATTGTATCTATTGACTTAAGGTCATGTAGCTATATCAAATAGATTGTACTTGCAAAATATTTTGATTGTATTAACAAGTACAATTTGATGTACAATATACTATTGCATATTATGTTATATGTTGCAAGTGAATAGTTTTGTAGAAAGCGATATCCATTATGTATGTAGGATGAGAAAATCTACATGAACTTCATGATTCTTGTTTGAAAGGATTTCATTATCATTTAAAATATTCTTATGGTATCTTGATAGTGAATAAAATGTTCATCATAAAAACATAGAATAATGGATATAATTAAATAGATAACATTTCAATTGAAATATAATGTTTTGTTATAATAGGTGTCTACCTATCAAGATATAGGCTTAAGATGGTAAGTGGGAGGTTGGAAAAGTCATAACCTTGATGAAATCCTTAGGTTAATAAACCTTAAACTTTTCCCATTATTGTTTGATCATCTCCTAAAGCTATATTAGAAGATGAGATGAATTTTGAAGGATGAATAGGAAGATGCTTATATAATAGTTGTGCATTATGAACCATCATACATGTAGATATTGTTGGTTGTGTGACTTGATGAAGAAATGACTATGCAGATTCATTCTAAAAATAGAATCTCGTACTTATGAATAATTGATTATGTTTTTCCATGTAAGAAAGGTAATGTTTGTTCATATAATCATCAAACATGTTCTCTCATGATAGTGAAATAAGACATAATATGGTAATGAAATCTCTTTGCTTAAGAATCTATATATTCTCATATATATACCCATATATATTATATACATACATACATGAGCTATACCTTTTTTATTTAATATTACATTTTAATTAATTCCATGCTATTACTTGCATGTTCCTACACTAGATTCACTTCATTTCTTGATATGCACTCATGAAAAGATTATTGAAAGGTTTGCATGCATATAGATAGGTTATCATGTTAGTGTACTTATGCTTGCAATTAATTACCTTGTTGCTTTAAGAAATGATGGACCAAGAATCATTGAAGAATAATTGGTATGTATCCTTCTTGGATGACTAAGAAGGTGCACAAGCATCAAGTATGATGACATTTTTGTTGTATTCCTTGTGTTTGAACACTAAATACAATGATGTGTGTGTGGAATGGAAATGCATGCATGGTTGCATTCTTAAATACAAACATGTGATTCACCTTCTTTATTTGTTTATTTATTGCATATTCATTTATCATTGAATTCTCTATATACCCATAAATAGTGAAGGTTGAATGTATTTGTATGTGCTTGTGAGCATTTCAGGACAATGTTGGCATTACATTTATTTCATATGCAAGGATGGTGCTTGATGAAATTTGAAGATGTTTTTCTTGTAAACTAATATGACTGATAAGTGAGCTTCAATGCATACCTTGATATGTGTGGCATTCTTGACGGGTATGTGCAGGATCATCATGGAAAAAATAGGCCCTTAAGTGGCAAAAAATTCAGAAAAATCAGAGTTAGGCAACTTGACGTAAAAATTTGAATAAGTTATCTATATTATTTCAAAAATATGTAATAATAGAATTTTTAGCAAATTGAATGTAGTTTCTAAACTACTAGGTTTATTTTAAAAAAAAAAAAAATCTATTTGGTGAAAATTTGAAATTTCAATGCAGTAGTACTTAAATTTCAGGGAAAAAATAAGTAGGTGTTTGTCTAACCACCCTAACCACAATAAAATGATAATATTTTTTATAAGATTTTAGATATAAGTAGAGGAATCATGTCCTAATGTGATGCATATTTTTTTGTAATTTTTTTCCAAGGAAATACTTAATTATGAGTTTTTTAATACAACTTTTAAAAAATATAAAAATTTGTACGTCTAACCACCTTAACTTGGTCAAAACTTCATGAAATTCATTTTTTTTTAATCCTATAGTGTATGAATTATAGAATGTGACGCATGTTTTGGATTCAAAAAATGTGATACCGTTTGAAAGCTATAGATGTTTTTCAATCAGCCTATCAATCAGGGCTTTAGTTTTTATTCAAATAGAAAATGAATAATAATAATTTATTAAATTCAAAGTAAAGCATAATTTATATTGGTGGAAAGCTGATAATCTCCTTTAAAAACCCTTTTCATTTCATTAATTTTGGGTTAAAAAAAGTCATCAGCCACATACCCTACAAATACCCATCATATCACCACTTTTTGGCCCACCATGGTCCTACACATACCCTGACATCTTAGTTGTAGTTTGTCACTTGAAATTCCATTACTCCAATCAATTTTGCATTGCTAGTTTTCCTTGTGTTGGGTCGAGAATTATTCTTTCAAGAAGAATTATGGGGAAGTGATTCACTTCGTGGTAGGGTGTAAACATGCTCCAACAATGTTCTCTCCCTTGAAGTGGTCAAAGGAGTTTGAAAGTCAAAAGAATCATGTCAGGAAGGTCCAAGTTTCTATATATTGTAAAATCTTGCTATCGACCATGAGGTCTAATGTAAGGGAAATGTTCCCATATGATTTGCTATGTAATTTGGCACATGTAATCCAACTTTATTTATTTAATATAATTCCTTATCTCTATTCTTGTATGTTGGACACATGTCATTTTTATATATATGATGATGTTTAATTTGTGTATTTAATTAAGTTTTAAACTATGGAGGTCATTACAAAAATCCTCTTTGAAAGGCATGACTTGATAGAAGTTATGCCATGACTGATGACACTTCCAAACTAATTGACCAAGCTATGAAGTCCATTGGAATAGGAACATGTGTAGAATAATTCAACATCACCACTTTATGTGGCTTCAAGTTGAACTTATTATGTGCAGTTATACAACCACTTATATGGCTTACAAAGCAATTAGATTATGCAATTGGCGCTATATTATGTCGTCCATATTAATTTCTAAAATTCTCTTCAAGAATCCTTTTAAATTGGCTTAGCCTTCATGGCTCAAAAGAGATAGCATTGCCATATTAATATGGAATTCAAATTGCAACTGAATTATTCTTTATTACCATATACATATATGTATATATATATGAATATACATAAATATTAATGTTTTATTGTACATCTATATGTATTTGTATATACATACATACATATATATGCATTTACCTCATAATATACATACATATATATTTATATATACTATATATATTATATTTTTTATTTTTTATTTTTTATTTTTTATTTTTTTTAGACTGCAGGAATCGGGTAGCACGACCCCCTATAAACTGTAGCGCGCCTGGTAAACTTTTTAACGTGACTGGCGGCGTTGGCGCTACACGCCCTCCGGTACCACGGGATGGGGGAGACTAGAACTCGTGACCAGCAGAGCCGCAACGGAATTACTTAGCCAACCGAGCTAGGGCCCCCGCCCTATATTATATTTTTTATTTACAAAAGATATTTGAAATCAATTTAATTTGATGATTTAAGAGGGTCTTTAACAATATAGGTTTTATTTTCTCTAATGACACCTTATCTATACTCAAATTCATGACTCACCCAAACTTGTTACTTGAACTGACCTAATGAGGTTTTCAAATAGCCTAATTAAGTGTGTGTGTGCCAACTCAATTAGCAATACCAGATGATTCATATACCAACTCCTCTCCTAGGTGATACTCTCCCTCTCCCCCTAGAGGGCATGAACATTCTTGCATTTCACTTAGAGCAACATTCACGTAATTATCCATTTTCATTTAAGACATAATCACAATATTGTTTAAGCATAATATAATCATTTAAAAATAAATTCATCATATTGCATATACATAAATTTCATCCAACCGTTAAATACCATAATGATATTGAATCATGCATAAAAATTGCATTTAAACATAAAGGTTAAATTAATTTGGTAAATCAACAATGGGCTGTAACACCATCAATTGAGATTAAAGGATGAAGAAATCCATAAAACAACATTTAGGACAAGGTGTGGGCATTATGAATTCACATTTTTACATTTTTGTTTAACCAATGCACTTGCAACATTCATGAACATGATGAATAATATCTTCAAACATTGTTTAGAAAAGTTTGTACTTGTATTCTTAGACATGATATTTTAATATATTATAAGAAAGAAGAAGAGCATATGCAAAATTTTAGATTTTTCCTACAACAATTAAGGGAATATAAATTGTATGGAAATCTAGAAAAGTGTACCGTCTTTCAAAAAGAAATGCAATGTCTAGGTCATATCATTTATCCAAAAGAAATTGTAGTAGATCCTTCAAAGATTAAGGCCATTCTGGAATGGCTTGTACCTAAGAATGTGCATGAAGTGCATAGTTTTATGGGTTTGGTTGGGTATTATAGGAAGTTCATTTTGGACTTTTTGAAGATTGTCAACCCTATCACTTCACTCCAAAGGAAAGGAAAGTAGTTTGAACGGTCATAAAGGTGTGAAGAGGCCTTATGTACCATAAAAGAGAAGTTGAATTCTACACCAATTCTTAGAATACTGGACCTCGAAGGTCATTTTGTAGTCATCACATATGCTTCAAGAAAAGGCTTGGGTGGTTTACTTATGTAAGATGGACAAGTCGTAGCATATGAGTCTAGAAAATTGTGATCATATGAGAAAAATATGCTTCACACAATTTGAAGTTAGCAAAAATTGTGCATGCTCTAAGTATGGAGACACCACTTGTTGGGAAAGCAGTTCAAGTTTAAATCAAATAATCAAGGTTTAGATCTAAAAAACCTAATATGAATAAGAAACACTAGAAGAAAACTTGGTTGTGTAAGAGTGGACAGGTTCACTAAAAATATGAAAGAAAATAGTCTTTTCTTATGGTTAACCTAGGTTAAGCCTATAAAATGCATACACATAAGAACAAGTTAGTCTAGATTAATTAATGATAGTTGGAACTAATATATTGATTTACAACAATTAAATTAGGAAAGTAAATACTAACTCTAGAGTGGTTCTTAAATCTTTATGACTAAAGAGTGTGTACCAACAATGAAGATTCTAGAATCACACTAATATATACTCAAGAAATGTCACCTCTATATCAAAAAAATGTTATATATAGATTTTATATTAATCTTAGATTTATTAGTCTAGTGACTTGGATTAGATTTGTGACTAAGGACTTATCTTATAGTTTTGGATTTGACCTTGTGCAAGGTAAAACTCTTCTTTATTGCTTGCCCAAATAATCTTTGTCTACTCTACTACTTTTGTTTATTTGAGAGTTGGTCTAGTACTTGGACAGGTTGTCATTTCATTGCAAGTAGACAATTTCTCCTAGATCAAACCCTAGAAACATGCACAAAGATTCAAAGACCTAAGCAAGAGTCCCAAAATTATGTATGTATATTCTTCACCAAATCCAAGTGTATCATGTTATTGATTGTTCCTTCAGTGATCTATGATGAGAGAGAATGGTTGAGATGATGGACAAGGAAATGAGTGTAATTAAATTTCTTTAAATACTAGCACACAACATCAAATTTTGCAAAGTGTTGTTTAGTCAAGGTAGGGTGTGCAAATAAAGGGAGCTAGTCAACCATATTTAAATTTGAAAAAGTAAGGATTAAGTCTACAACTGGGAAAATTACCTTGGGTGATAGAATGGTCATATCTAAGTGGCTAATGATTGTATAGTTGCATGCTTGACTCTAAGTGATGGAATAGTCATATCCAAGTGGATAATGACTACATGAAAGTAAGCACAAAGATAAATTTGGTGACTATGGGATAAAGTGAATGTACCAAAGTATATGTATATAAGGATAAGGTAAGGTTAGGTGCATGAGATATGTATGTAAATGGTAGGTAAAATACTATTTAGGAGATTATTCCAACTTTACATAATATTGTACCATTTAGCTATATATAGGTATGCATGTATGTATCAAGACATCTACCTTAAAATAAACAAAAAACTAAATAGAAAATGGTCACATAAATTTATAAATTTCACTATTACAAAATAATACCAAACAAATACCATGTAAACTCAAAATTAAAATGTACAACTAGATAATGACAATTAGATTAATCAACAATTGTTTAGTGTGTCATTTGAATCTTTTATCTCTCATTCCAACTAGACTTTTCAAAAAAGAACAAAGATTATAATAACTGCTAACCATAATCTAAAACCTAATATATTAAGATATTGTTAGTTCTTGCCGTAGGCAGGTATACTTATGCTTTCATCCAATTTCAATATTTTGACACGAATCACCCAATAGGATGCAAGAATTAAATTTTGTTGACCATATTTTATAATGTTCAATTTTATTTCATATTTATTTTTATATTTAAAATCAATTTGTCTCCCATTCTATTGGTTAATACTTGTGAACAGTCATATTGGGATGATGCAAGCAATAATAATAATATAAACAATAGTTGTGGAGTGTCATATTTTTCACTATTCTACAATAGTATATGATTGACTAATTGTTTATATGGCAACCAAAGGATCCCATCAAGTTAACTTTTTCAAATAAAAACAACAAAAATACAAACTTTTTAGGTAAGGCATGGCTGTATGTGTTGACGACTCATAATATAGAATTGACAATTGAATCACCCAGTGATCGTTCATGTACCTGTCATTCACGTACATGGGCATATTCTTGTTGAATGAAGCAATACTAAAATTGAACCCTCTATTAAATTACAACTAATTTCCCTATATAAAAATAAATAATACACAACTACTTTTTCCGTTTATTGACTACTCTTCATAACGGAATCTGTACAAAAATTCCCCAAAGAGGCTACGCGTTGGAAAAAGTCGGAGTGCCTTGTTCGAAAAGGAAGAGTCTACCTTAGGTTTTGATCTTTGTCTAAAACCGCCTACAAATATTTGCTTTGCGGAAAAATTCAGAGCAGAGCAGAACATCTCACATTTTATCAGAGATTTCTGTGTACGCTTGAATTGGCCATTTTTCTGAAAGATTCATCCGCCATGGGATTTTCTGTAGGTTGGCGTGATATCGCTATACCCAGAGTGCTGCTGTGCATGGCATCGGGAATGGATTATGCAAAGACTGGAATTTGTTGCTTTCTTTCTGGTCTTGGGCTGAGGGAACCCCCAAACGACGAGAGCTATTTGAGGCAAGAATTACCAGAAATACTCTCTGCCGTTTCTTCTTCTTCAGGTGAGATGATTAAGCATAGGTTGCCTGTAATTACTTTCCGAAATGTTGCAGAGAAGCTGACTGAGATTGCGGAGAATTTTGTGTGCGCGATCTGCTTGAGCTCTTTCGAAGAAGATGACGAAATCCGAGAGCTTTGCAATTGCTGCCACATATTTCACAGAAATTGTTTGGATAAATGGATTGATAGCTTTCAGGATACCTGCCCTTTCTGCAGATGTGCTCTGCTTCCACCAATTGAAAGTATTGGCCAAAGAAGATGAACGCTTTTCAAAATTATGGCAGAGGAGCAACCCTCTAACCTTTTGCTGATAATTTCATGAGGGTTAGATTATTTTATTTCTGTGTATTTTACTTGCTTAATAAACCTCATTAATTTGGGGCATTTACTCTGTCAGTGATTAAAACGAAATATTGATCTTTTGCTTTTGTTTCTTGGTTGTTTTTCCAAAATGTTACACAGAGAAAGAGAAATTGGTTATAATCATCCACTATCTCCATTGAGTTGTTACAAATTTTCATTATCTTCATTTAGATTATGAATACAGCTCTGGCATCTAGTATCATCATTGTTTCATTCAACAGTTTCACATTATACTAGGTTTCTGATTCCGGTAAGCCTCTTCTGAATAAATTCCAAGATCCAGCCAAAACAAGGAAGACTCAGGTGCAGGATTTGAGTCCTTATCTATTTAAGGTTATCTTCATATACATATTTTTAATTTTTATTTTTAGTTTATAAATTTGTGATGTTAAAAATATAGATTGTTTTTTTCTAAATAAAACATGTTTATTGTGGATTAATTGAAAACATTTTATAATAACTGTGTAAATTTAATAATTAGTTGAAACGATTTTTCTGTAGGTTTCAAAGTTAAAGAGGATAGAAAAAAATTTATGCAAGAAAATGTTATTCAAGAGTCAAAATTATTTTATTTTACAGGAAAATCATTCTTTTAATACAACAAAATATTTTCCATTAATGCTTGTCAAAATCTTTATCAACAATCTGTAATTATATATAAATTTATTATTAATTTCTCATTTTTAAAATTTAACAATCTTAATTTTTTTTTAAAGTGAGGAAAAGAACAGAAAACAGTTTTGAAGTGGCTGTCAAGTTTTTCTTCCAATTAAATATTTTTATGATAAAAAATTTAATAAATTTATACTATTTTACTGTAATTTACACAAAAAAATGGAGAGAGTAGAATGTTCTGAAGCTACGAAAACCAGACCAAGCACACAAAAATTGCATTTGAAGAAAAAAAAGGTATATAACTTTTATCTCATTGCGATATGATTAACCACCTTAATTCCCATACTGCATTGTAAAATCTGAAATTTACCAAAACAAAAATGTGGGGTATGAAAAGTTAAATTTTAATTTTAATTTGTAAAATATATTTTATAAATTACAAAAGAAAAACAATTTACAAATATAAGATCCGAGTCAAAGGACAGAGACGGCGCTTTTTTTTTGGTATTGAAAAAAAATGCGATTACAGATTACAAAGAGCAGTTTAAAAACTGCAAAAAGAAACTATACAGAACAACAAAGACCCAGATCATGCTGGAAGTACATAAGATCCGAGTCAAAGGACGGAGGCGGCGCATTTAATGAAGCATAGTATGTCTTCTTCTTGAAGGGAAGACTGCAGATCGTGGATAGGGGAGAGGGCCCAGTAGTCGTGCACCCTAACTTCGCGCTTCTAATTATCCTACGTTGAAATTTCAATCAGTCCCAATTTTTTACAGCAGCTTACTTGGCAAGTTCTCTGCTTATAACTAAGGTTTCAGGGCCACATCATCAAATATGATGCCACATCAACATGCGTTTTTGTCAAGGTGTCCAAAAAGGCCCCAAAAAATAGTGAGACCAATTCTCGTGCATTACATCATGAGTAGTTGAGTGCTGATGTGGTATCACATGATTGGTTGCTTTTTAGATCAAAAGCATACATTTTGTTTAATTATGGGTAGTCAAATCACAACTATTGGACATTATATAAACGACTATTGGGCATTATATTTACGATTGGGTGCGCGACTATTGGACCCCGCACGACTAGGCCCTCTCCCCTAATGGCGTGTAGGGTAGTCACTAAAAACGTGTTCAAGGGCATAGAATGTATTGTTGACGTGGCTTCTTGTGGATCATACAACTTATGCTATTTCCATTATATATCTGTTTTTTAAATACGAATATGAAACAAATAGTCCTAGAAAAAACAAAAGGCTTCTTAATGTGCTTTCTTGGCAATCGGAAAAGTTTTTATGTATTTGGATTATGTTTTTCAATCACGAATATGGAAGTACCAATTCTTAGGGAATCCTATCTAGTATAAAGTTAAGGTAAAATAAAACTTTGTTGAAGGTTAAAAGAGGAAAATAAAATTTTGTTGAAGTTAAGGTTAAAAGGGAGAAATTTTGTTCATATAGAATTTGGTCTTAAAGATACTAGCATATTTTGGTAGAAGGGAAATGAATTATAGATTTAGTTTTTGATATTACTCGATATTCTTTCTTTGGGTCATAATTCTTTTGTAATCATAATATGTTTATTTTTGTGTACAATTTGTAGTATAACAACTTGATTTGTGTTGAAACCATGTCAATTTCTAAAAAAAATGGAAGTGTGGGGGTGTTGACTACCAAATGAAGTCTATAAATAGACATAGAATTGTGTTTTTCTACCAATAAAAACCATATCACTTTTGCATGATAAATGGCTAATCCTTCAAGGTTGAATTATTTCATTTTCTCAATGCTTGGACTTCTTAATAGACAAATGTGGAAGGTAATGTATACTCTTACCTTAAGATTTTATAGGGAATAAGATGGCTTAGAGTTTTAGTTTTAAAACTATAGCTATATCAATCTCCTTATAGTGTGTACTAGGAAATATAATTATTTAATACGAGCTTTGGCTTATAGTTGCATAATAATTTAAGGGATGATGGCTTCATTTAGTGGTACTAGAACCACACGATACTATACATATTTTAATGTTGCAAGTTAATACTCTTAGTAATCCACTTCAAATTGGTGGATAAAGGATTTATATGATTACATGACATGTATATTAACCCCTTAAGTACAATAACCTTGATAGGGGAACTATCATGGAACTAAGGAAGGGGTATTATGGTTGTGTTGGTGTAGAATTCACCATAATCTTTGTCTAAATTTCGTTATCGAATTGAGCCATGCAAGATGAACAAGCACACACTTTAATATGTGAGATGGAAATTAAATAATGCATTACGAATAAGAACACTTAAAATGGATAAATCAACTTGTCAATCAAGCCAAAAGAGAGATGTACATATAGCAAAGAGAGAAGCAACTGTCGTGATTATTAGTGGAGAAGACTAGGCAGTTGACTCCCACTAACAAAGAGTGGTGGCGAGTTAAAATCTCCTCAAAATTTATAAGAGGTGACTCAACACTAAATACAGAATATGATTCAATCTCATCAAACAACATTCCTCCCCTTAGGAATAAACGAAACCAATAATGTATGTAAGATTTCTTATCATTCATAAAAGGAAGATGAGAGAAGAAAGATGAAGATGTATGATTTCTTTAAATTCTACTCAAGTGTCCCCATGTCAATGTTAAAAAATTTCACAATCAAGTTAGGTGTTCCAATCCACATTGATGAAGATGAAAATCCATAACCTTGTGGAAACTAATGTAGAGCACAATTCAAAGACAAAGATGGCTCCTTCAAAAATTTCTCAAAGATCTCCCCACTAATTCCAAACTATGACAAATGATGAGGTAGAGAAGGAACATGAGAGTCTAAATGCTCCCCCACAACATCTGAAGAAGATGATGCAACTCCATAAGAAGTAACATCAAAGAGAATGTGAATATCCTCGATAGTGTCCTCCAAGTCTGTAATGTGTGACTCAATAAATAACTTTACAAAATCTAGCAAAGAATCATCCCACAAAATTGAAAATGAAAGACTAGTAAAAACTTACTAAGCTGAACTGATAGTTGAAGATGCAAAAGGTGGAGGAGACGAAAACTTGGCATAAACCAATGTGGATCAAAGTACACATAGATTCAAGTGACCAAAATTCTCTTTAGGTATTTAATCCACTCTAGATGCATGAGAGTGTAAACCAATCAATGGTATTGCAATATCATTTAGAGAAAAATACAAGAAGGCATACAATCAAGATGCATGATCAATTATCCCACCTGTAATAAGCTCTCTACTTTATAAGTCTTTAATAAGAATTCAATCAAGTGTGAACTTAACAATTTTTCCTACCCCACTATGTGTAATCTAATAGACTAATATGAGATTAGTTGAGAGAGAAGGTACACTTAGAATATTTGTGAATGTTCCACTTCAACTCCAACAAACCCTCTCCAAGTAACCAATATTGGAGTTGTTGGTGTAAATATGATGCAATACAAAGGAAGAAAACCACCTCTCACAATCTCTTTCAACAAAACTTAACCAATTCTTCATGTCCACTCAATTAGGAATTTTGCCATTCATAAAACCATTGATTTCAAACACTCATTCATGCAATCAGAGTTCAAATTTCCTCCATGACCTTCAAAACTACTTTAACATCATGAGAATGACTTATTTAAATCAACTAGGTTCCTTAAAACATCAACCCATGACTATTTTACTTACAACTATCCTCAATTACTTACAAACCACCAAACTCCAAACTGAGATAAAGCATAAAATTCTTATAGATTCATCAAAACTCTTAAAACATCATTGGAATAACAGTCTCAAACTCAATTCCCAACTTTGATATGTCAAATAAGAAAACTTCACAAAACAGACTGTCCTAATTTAGCATTTAGGCCTTTCTAGCCCACACTAACAATGATCCACATCAAACTCCCAAGCCATATCTCTTTTCAAATGCCTCAAACAAATGTAATAATTTTTTCACATATACATTTAACCATCTCCCACACTGTAATCTTAATATCTTATCAAACTCCTACTCTAATCCTTCATTTTGATTCCAACAATAGGACTGTCAACAGTCTGCTTTAGCATAACAGTCAAAATAAGGGACTCAAACCTCATGCCTTCACCAATATTTAACTTTAAATGGACTCAACCATACCAAAACACCTTTCCAAAGAAAAATTTACATAAGAAGGATTCACATTTTACCAACAAAATTCATAAAGTTCACCCTGTATTCTGGTTTTACCAATCCTCTTCATAGTTTCAGACCTAGGCTTATTGGTTAATATTCCCCCAAACTCAAATTCTCTGCTCCAATGCTTAAAACACCTTTATTTAGGCCTGAATAAACTTATTCAATCATTAAAATCCCTTTACCACATGGATTTTACCAAACCCTAGGTGTTATTCCTCTCTAAACTCTGTATTAGCAGACTGTGCACAGAAAATCAATCCTAAACTTAAATTATCGACACCATATCCTTAATCATTTGGCCTAACACTTCAAAAATATGAAATTTGATGCTGTGAAGAACATTTCCACCAAATGTTAGCGAATTTCAATGGATAAATTGAGAGAAACATAAAAATTACATGCTATTGTTTACCCTAATCTGGTTTTTGGCAGTTTTAAGAAAAATTACAATATCTCACTCAATTTTCTAGAAAATTGCATGAAACCAAAGGAAAATGGAAGTTTATTGTGTATATTATCACTTTCAAACACTTATTCATGCATATAAAACCGTAAAAGTCCATACAATACTTGAAAACAAAGAATGTATGTAGAAAAATGCTTAAAAACAATGTTTTCAATGATCTATTTCATTTATTCAATCAGCCATGCCTTCAAAATGATTTACAAGGCCTTTATAAAGGCATTCAACTATATTTTAACCTTCTAACTACTTCCTAATGCCTAGAACTAGTAATGGCCCTTCAACTTCTTAATGCAACTTTTACATAATTTTGCAATTTTGTCAATATTTGTTGACAACTATTGCATTTTTTGCAATTTGCCACAAAACAAATAAACTTGAACCCTCCTAATGGAATTTAATGACCTAGAAATATACAAGGTGACTCTTTTAATCTCATTGCAAAGTAAAGATATCAAATTTTCTCAATTTTTCCAAAATAGGAACATGGTTTTGCAAAGGTGCTCCTGCACCAAAATAAAGTCTTGTACCTAGTTAATTAATTACTAGGGGACTTAGGGGACTTATTTACATGTTAATTTTACTTAGGTACTAGGAAGGAATCTTTCTAGAAGGTGTTAGTTGTCATTAGTTGTTATCTTATCTTTTGACTTGTAACACATGTGACCTAGGTAGTTGTGATAAGTTGTCTCATATCATAGGATTAAGACACTTGTCATAATATTATGACATCTTATGTCTCACCTTGGCTATATAACCAAGGGGTCTCTCATACATTTAACACATCAAGAAACATCAATTGAATCATATTTTCATGTTCTCTCTTTGTTCTTTCCATTTGGCCTCTAGATCTTGGTAGGCTATCTCCATAGCCAATTTTAACAGGAGTGTCATCACCCAAAGTAATAAAATACATACTATGAGGCTCTAAGGAACAAAAATAAACTTGTGAAGAACCCGTGTGGTGTGAGACACCTAAGTCAATAATCCAAGATGGAGTTGATAATGATGCAATAGCAACTAGAGCCTTGCCCTTAGTTTTTTCTTTACATTTTTTCTTTTCCTTGATAGTTCTTGAGTTGATGAGGATCCATTAATAGATTCAAGGATCCCTATGGTGTGCTTATTAGGAAGATGTAAGAGGTGATCAATATAATTCTTCATACATTTGTGCTCGTCATGCCCAATTTTATTACAATAGGAACACAAGTTAATCTTTTTCTTTCTTAGGCTTCCCATGGTTTGAAGAATTTTCAGTATTGGTTTTGGAAGATAATGATTTTTTTCGTTTTCTCGTTCTCCACGTACTTCTAAGTGTTTTCCTTCCCCTTTTATTTTTTGAAGCCTATTTCCCATTCCCAACAAAGAGGGCTTGTAGTTTTGAAGCCTTCAATGTGCCCACTTGTATTAACTTATCCTTCCCCCTAGTCAATTCGATGGTGAAGTTATCTAGAGAAAATATCTTCCATAGAATTCCAAGAGCACTTTTGGTGGTGTAGAAGGTAGATACATACATAGAGTAGTCAAAAACATAGTTTGGAGAGTATAGAAATAACTAACTGATATTTGTTCTATATACCACATTATGTCAATTGTAACCTTAATGATTTGAACTTAGTGAAATAGACCTCTAGAGTGTGAAAGGAACTAGGAATCAAACTTATGAGCTTAATTTTCCAATTCATGACCCTTCATTTCATTTACCTTCTCAAAAATTTGTTTTAATGTAATCCAAACTTCATTGGGTGTATTCAAGGACTCTACATGAAAGAGCAGTTCAAGAGATACAATATGACACAAAAATTGGAAGGCTTGATCACATTTGTTAAACCACTTTTTGGTAGCTTCCTCAAAATTAGATTTTTTTTAGTGCCCATAGTTACCCTATACAACTCTTTCTTTTTTAAGAACAAGTTGAACATTTAGTTTCTAATCATAATAGTTAAAGGTTGTTAATGGTGTGACAATTTGATTTGAATCCATGCTTAAAAATTGAATTATTGTAGAAACAAAAATGTACAAGTGAAGAACTAGAAGGAAAATAGGAAGTTTACAGGAAACAACACACAACACCCCTCTTGATTCAATATTGGATCCCCCTCAAATTTTGGAACTTTATATGTTTAGTACTTAGAAAAATCCAATGGAGTGAGAAAAAGGCACTTTATATATTTACTACAATAATGTTTCCAATGGATTGGGAATAATAAGTTTCCAAGTTTAAAAAGTGACACTCAATTTCAAATTACCAATCAAAAGTTATGACAATTTAATTTTTTCCTTATGTTTCCTAAATTACACTTAACATTTTTAAACTTACAAAAATGCTTTCGAAATCAATTTAGAGATAAAATAGAAAGGAGGTTGTTGATGTGTTTTTCGTGACCACACCAACATAGAATAAAGTTTCCAATAGATACTCTATCCTCTCTTGATCAAAGTATTATGCATGCTAAGATTGCAAGAAAGTTCATGCGTTCAACTCCAAGGTTCCTTTATGTAGTGGATAATCTCAGTTGGCTTGATGTGATTTACTGGTAATCTCAAGGGGGACTTATGCAATTGTTCAGCAGCAGACAGTGAATTAAGTGAAAAGGGATTTTACTTGACTCGAAAGGTATGTCTATAAAGCTCTTTTTTCTTTCTGAACTAACTAGAAATTTACTAAATTGAATGGTTGCAAGGATTAGAAAGCTAAGGACTAATCTAAGAGTGGGATGTGGCAATCAACTCTCACAGACTTCAACTGAGCTCTGCTTTGCCTCACTTCGGACAGCTTCCACAAGACTGGTGCAATCTTCAAGTAGTAGCCAAAAATTTTCAAATCATAACTCAACATAGAGACACCACCACGACAATGCATGCCACCATGTGAATCATAATCGAAGTAAAGTTCTCAAATTTCTAGTTGACCATGCAAGGAAAACTTACCATCAGTAAGCTTGCTAGTGGTATGGACTAAACAAAGCTTGTTCAAATTGAAAACCACATTCCATTATTACTATCTACTTGCATGAAATAAAATGTACCCTACTTTAGGATTCTACTTGAATTAGAAGGATGAAGAAATCTTGCTAGCTGCTCACAACAAAAGACGAGATCATCATCAATGAAAAACTATTTTTATTATGAGAGTTTTCACAACAATTTCTTACAAAGCTTTCTAAGGAAAGCTTTCCTTCTTCTCCAAACTATATTATCAATCTATGCTAAGTTATATCTCTATGCTTTGCTATTCCCTATGATCTAATCTCTAATGAATTAAAAATGAGGGGGGATTCCCCTTTTATAAATGGCCCAGTCCAATGGACGGCTCAAATTACAATCAGCTGGATGGCCCAAATTGTGCCACCTCAGCCCTAAACAAGATTCACCCTAAAAACTTCCACCAAGAGGAGTGGGGAAATAAATGAACAGTGGATTCTCCACTCACTCTCAAAATAGCATAGGCAATTAATGCCCACCATCATCTTCCAAAAGATCATCATCCAGAAGGGAATTTCCATTTTCTTTCTCCTTGGCTGCAAAATCAATGAACCTGGCCAGGACTGCTTCAACTTCTTGAACTGAAATAGGCGGAATATGATCAAGCTGAAACTCAAGTACTGTTACCATCTGCCCATGTCGAGTGCAAGATTTCCTCCAAGCGGTCAAGGCATTCTGGGTATTCTGAATAAGGCTGGAGAAAGTCGAGGTATTCTCAAAGTCATCCTGCACAAAAGCCTTTACCTCAGAGAAGAAAGGTGTCAATCCACTTCTCAAACTATTTGTAGTTACCTCCTTCGAATTCAATCTCCTAGCAAAGATAGCCTCAAGTGTGTTCAAGACTCTATCAATAATATTCCCCATGGCCCTTCTGACTCTGGCTAAATCTTCCCGTGCCGCATCAAAGAAACCTCGGCCCGTGACCACTGAAGAATACCAGCTAGTAAATTCGTACCTAGCACCTTTCTGAATCATGCCTCCCTCAACCAAATTCTACAAGGGCATATGCATCAAAGCCTCCAGATGTTGAACAACCTTGTTCTGATAGATGCAAGCATCGCCAGAGACATCTAAATTTGGACACTTAATTTATCCAAATTTATCACTTTTCATCTAAACATCCTCTTATCCGAGTTAATTAAGTAATATTACTATTATTTAATTAATATCTTTAATTCTGCCAAATCCCTAAGGTATTTAATTAAATTAAATACCTTACCCTCCATAATCCTCTTTTCATCAAATGAATTAAATAAATATTACATTTATTTAATTCCTCACATCATTTTCATCTAATCCTAATCCATCTCCTAATTTCTTCATTAGGATGTGCACATGCCTAATCCTTGATTAGGATGTGTCACATCCTCCAACTTTTGCAAGTTGGCTTTTAATCCTCATTTATCTTCTAATTACTAATTAATTAAGCCTAATCATTCTCCAAGGAATTTTTAATTCCTTTTTATTCTTCCTAGATTCCCTTCCTTTATATGTGAATTTTTAATTCACATTCCATCCTTCCAAGGCTTCTAGAAGCCTTGGACTTGTCACAATCTTCACATGTGACCAACCTTGGACTTGTCACAATCTCCACATGTGACCAAGTCCCACCCTTTTGGAGCCCACCTTTTATCTTCTAGGCCATCCTAGGAATGTGAATTTTTAATTCACATTTATCCCCCCAACCACCTTTCCTTTCCCATGTAGATTTTTGAAGAATTCCAAAATTCCTCAAATGTCCCTTTCACTCCCACTTGGGGACAAGAAATCTCTTTTTGTGGAAATCCTCTCATCCCCCAAGGTGCATGTCTTTTTCCACCTCATGTACCTTTTTGACAACTCATTTCCATCTCATCCACCCTTGGCCACTTCACCCTCCACATGTCAAGATGTGAGGGCTTGTGGGTTCTCAACCCACTATAGCCCTTCATCTTGGCCTTGTTGGAGCAATCTTGACCGTTGAATTCTCTAGAGAATTCAAATTCTTCTATAAATACCCCCTCCTCAAGGGAATTTCCAAGAACACTTTTGATTTGAGCAACTGCATGCTGCCCATTTGCCTCCTCAACACTTTGCACTCTCATAACTACATGCTGTCCATTTGAATCCTCAAGCCTTTTTCAATCATTCAACCATCTTTGTTCATCATTTTGCATATTGAAACTTGCATTTTAGTCATTGAATCCATCATCTAAGGAGCACACAACCAATCCAAGCAAGGGCCAATCAAAGAGGTATCAACAAGGGAGGTAAAAATATTTGTGTTTCATTTTATTTGCATTCCTTTTCGTTGAACCACTCTTTTGGCTAATCTTGAGGTGTCCTTGGTATTTTGTTATTCATGTTTCTTAGTTATTTTACACCTTTAGAGCAGTAGGAATTCCAAGGTATACAGCCCCAAGCTTGATCAACTACATCCATCTGTGCCATAATGTCGGAAGCCTGCTGATAAGAATGAGCAAGATCCTCCATAAAATTTTATGTCTCAGCAAAAACACTAGCAACCCATTTATCTGCCTCCTGTGCCATCTTCCTCAAGTCCTCTAAACCGATGACAAACTCTCTGGGAAACTCAGTTGGGAGCTCAATTGTAGGATTTTCTTGCCCACAAGGATGAGACAAGTGTTGTACATAACCAATCAATGTCTTGTGCTCCTTCTTCAATTTCTTATATTTGTCTTCAATCCGGAGCAACCTGACCTTGAGTGCTTGGTAGGAGTTATCACACTCCTCAATTATTTGTGCTCTAGTGGGGTGGCCTAACTCCATGGTAGTGATTACATAGTTCTCTGGAATGGCCTCATCTCAATCACACTCAATCCTTGTTACAGCCACGTGAAGGATGCGAGAGCCATCTTCATCTGTTGAAATCTTAGAAAACTTCCTAGCTCTCTTCTTGGTTGGAGGTGCGTTGATCATACTCAAGAATTCCTCTATCTCAACTACTAGATCAGTTTCTTCAATAGGGCTACTCCTCATCTTGTCCTTGAGCCAATCTGGTACTACCTGCTGCAAATCAGAAATAATGAACGACTACTCATCCCTTGCTTCTTCTTCTTCACGTACTTCCTCTCTATTTTCATTTTGATGATGCTCATCAACCTCAATAGGCTGAGTATCTCCTAAACCCTAGGCCTCTTGCCCTATAGCAGTATCATCCTCTAATGTTGCATCAATCTCCCGCTGAAAGCGAGTATCTGTGGTTGTTTCTTCCTCTACCTATTGTTGGTTTTTTGTTCTAGGTACATTGACGCTCTAGCCAACTGACTCCCTATGAGGTGGCTAATTTTCCTCTTGTAATTCCCATTATTTATCCAATCTCGCCCTCTGATCTGTAAATAATGAAACTCCCTATATACTCGGAGAATGAGCCCTCAAGGGTGTATGCAATGCTTCCTCAACTCTCTGAGGCTCTGGCTGGATTGGCTCTTTCCTTCGTGACTCTGGAGCTTGGGCAACCTGCTTCTTTGTAACAGTTGGCAACCTATGATCTACCATCAAGTTGTAAGTAGGAGGAATTGACCTTCTCTTAAGTCTATTCACATGCTTCTCCACCCAACTTCTCGTGCACGTAAGGACTGGTATGCAAAGTGTATCCAAATCTAAAAATTTTGGCTCCGACCAATCCAAAAGTGGGAGCGGTGTACTCCTCACTGTCTCAAAATTTGGGTGTAAAACATTCACATCTTCATCTACCTGGTCTGGCACTGGGACAATCTCACATTTTCTAATCATACCCAATGGTACTCTGGAAAACATCCTTCTCCTTATTTCAACTTCATCTGACACACTTGCCCATAAGTTTTCAATATTTTCCTTATGTCTAAATTCCTCTGACAGTATCCATCTAATATTCCTGTGAGGATCATAATGTTGTCTGCTAGTGTGATAAGAGAGGTGGAAAAATTGAAGCTCGTTTTCAACTTCCCTAGTTGCCTATAGTGAGGGAAAACTTCATCCAAATTTCCCATAATGATCGGGAAGTCAAGTCCTCCTTTCCTCTTCTTCTTTTGAATCTTATCATAGGCAATGAGTTTCCTAGATATTTATAGCATCAACATTATGTTTGTGGGGTATCTGGGCAATCTGTATGGATATGATGAAAACCTTTGCAGCCTGATGTAAGTAAACTTCAAAAATTGGATAAACAAACATCCGTACCTCTCATCAGCTCTTGTGCTTCTCTTGATATTCTATGATGATTCCTCTACTGAAGCATCCTCGTGATATGCATTGTGAAGGCATCATTGACCCTTTTGTAGTGAGACGTGCTCGTCAAGTGCAACTGTGGACAAGCCTCATGTATCTTGAATTGTTGAGACCCACACCCAATAGGCTCCTTGTATGATATTCCTCTATACTTTGTCATACGAGCCAACATGTAGATGATGTATGAGCCCATGTAAAATGTCTTTGTTATCCTCAAACTCTGAAGTTGTTCATCCAAATTATCACTGATCATCATTGCCCAGTCAATATGCTCCTTGCCTTCCAGCACAAGGTTGATGTAGTAAAACATCCAAGGTTCAAAGATGAACGCTTGGGGGAACCCTCCAACTCTGTTGAGCATCATAATCAAATCACAATATTCTTGCTTTAAGTCCTTTGAAATTATATTCTTTGGCAACTTCATACGAGTTGGCTTACACTTGTTCATCCAACAGGAGTTTATCATATCAGCACATATTTCAAATGTAGAAGCATACATTCGCTCAACACCTTCTCTCATTTTGTAAATCATCTTCTCGTAAGTAAGAATTCCAAATGCTTCACCAATGGCTTCAAGTGTGAGGTTGGAAAACAACTTGCCATCAGGCACAACAATAGTCCTATGTTTTGGATTGTAGCAGTTAGCACATTCCATGATCAACTCTGGGCACTGAATTGCTGGTGGAAAATTGACAACTACATAAAATTCGCTTCTAACCATATTATGAGAAGTAATTGATGGGTGATGACCTCCAATCCCTAGAATTTTCCTTCTGAAAGCTTCCAAGTTGAAAGACCCCAAGTTCGTATCAACCAACTTCCCCAACTTCGAAGAAAACTTTGACTCCGACAGGAAAGACTTGCTTAGCTTCTTGACCACAACTTGTCTAGATGCATTTGCCTTGCCTTGCTGGATTCAACATTATTATCTTTGCTAGTTGCCCTTACTTCAGCCATTCTGCAAAACTGAAAGATAGTCATTAGAAATCTAACTTAGAAAAATAAAATCACTTTGGGATTGCCAACGAATTGAGAAGCCTTGTCACTAAATTCCAACTTCAAACCTCAAAAATTTCAGCCAAGTCAATTTCTTCTTAACACTTAGAAAATTTTCTCAGCAGTAGCAGAACTTCCAGCACTTAGAAGAAATTTGACCCAAGCTTACTTCAACAACTTGTCAACTTCGAATTTATTCCTCCTCAAAGCTCAACTTTGAATTTCTTGACCCTCCAAGTTTCAACTTGCACTCAACAACTGATGAAGAAGATAAAAATCATCTCAAATCTTATAGCCAAGTCAAATTTCTAGAAGAGGCTAATTCTGGCTGAGTCATTAAATTTCCATTCCTCTATTGTAAGAATTTGAATTTCCCTCCTCTTGCAGTTGCAACACTTTTCATTTGGCATCTGGAATATTTGACCTTCTAGAACTTCAAAAATTCATCTCTATGGCATAGACGTACTTCATTTCACCAGCATCTTAAAATTTTCTCTAAAAAATGTTAATTTAATTATTCCCTTTAAGAAGTTTATTTCACTGGCTGAGGCATTCGTGCTCCGTTATTTTATCCAAATATAGGCCGAGAAATTTTTTTTTCATGAGAAACTTGATCAAAAATTATCTAGGTATTCGGCTTCAATTTCACAAGTCAAGTTGCTTTACTTTCAAAAATAATATTTATTTGCCTTAGAAAATTTTAATTTTCCTTAGGAAATTTCATTATTCAGGCACCCAGGTAAAATCTCTGTCTTAAAATCTTCGGTGAGGTGGGAAGAATTTCAAAATCATCTCCTTATTGAAGATATCCAGTACCCAGAAGAAAATTCTCTTTCAAAAATGTAAAACTCATGTGTATAGAGACAAAGGGGTACATTTAATTTTGAATTTTGTACCTTAGAAAAATATTTTCGCCAAAGTTTATTCTTTACTCCCTTCTTCCCTTGGGCGTAGTTCTCCTTCTTTCTTTTCCTTGAAAAATTTTATCTGCTTGATGAAGCTGAGGCGTATTCTTGGGGTGGTCAAGGAATCTCCATGCCTTACAAAATTTTAATTATTCATCACTTCCCTAGGAGGGCGCATTTACAAGGGTCCACAGGAATTTTCTTGCCTTAACAAAATTTCAAAGCATCAATCTTCTTCATGGCGCATATCAAGTGTGGAGGAAAAAATTTTACACTTAGAAACTTTTCTCCATCTTTTCTCAAGGTGGGTGCATTTCACTAGAGGAGGTGTAATTTTCAACGCCTTAAACATTTTCTTGTTTCTCCTCCAAGTTGGGCGCATTCTCAAGAGCCTACAGGAATTTTCCCACACTTAACGCATTTTCAACTTACCTAACTCTACCTTGGGCGCATATTAGGGGTGGAGGAGGAAAAATTTATACTTAGAAACTTTTTAAGTCATCACCTCTAGCAACTTTGGGTGCATTTCAGGGGTCAAGGAGGAATTTGCAATGCCTTAGACATTTTCTTTACCCTCTCTCAAGGTTGGGTGCATATGGGGGGTCCTACTTCCATTTTGTGCCTTAGAAATTTTTCTTCTTCTTCATGGCAAGGTGGGCGCATTTGAGGGGCTAAGCAGGAACTTTCACAAGACTTAGAAAATTTTCAACTTACCTCCCTTAATGAGGGCGCATTTGAGGGGTTGAGGAGGAATTTCTCTTGCCTTAGTAACTTTTTTTAGCTTGCTCACCCTTGTTTAGTATATTTAGTAAGCCTCTAGTTTTCACTCTTTTGTAGCTTGGATTGATTTGAACTTTACACCATAGGATCCTCATGGTCTAACTGCCCCGTTCACATTGCCATCTTGTGTCGACCTACTATTTATAGCCCATTTGAGAAGTGACTTACTATAAATAGTAAGTGCTCAGATTGCCTTCAAATTTTACCAGTGGATTCCTTGAAAGATACTGATCGTAATGGGATACATCATTTTTCAGAGATTTTGGCATTTGATCCTTCATTTTAGGTCCTGAAGCTGGAAACCCTAATATGACTTACATGTTGCTCAAATGATCTTCGTTTGACTTTGTTTCTATTGCATGTCATTGTTTTCGTGATGTTGAAGTGTTGGGTAGCTGCCAAAGTGGTCCTACTAAAAATAGTAAGTGTCTAAAAAAGTGATCAATCAGCTATCGGATGTGTTTGCATGTCACACAGTCTGAGAGATCTCACAAAACCCAGAAAAACCCAGCAAACTGGTCTGCATGCAAGTATTGGCTAAAAATAGTAAGTTCCTGCAAAGTGATCAACTCTGCCTGCATGTTACCTTGTTGCATAGCTCTTGAAAAACCCATGATGAATATGCTGACATGCACTAAAAAATATTGCATGCAAACCCTAAAAATAGCCTCTAAAGACAAATTCTGCAAGAAGGTCCTAATCTTGGTTTGCATGTTACATCACTGCGAAGCTCTTGAAAAACCCACAAAGAATATCTAGACATGCGTTGAAGACTCCAACATGCAAACCCTAAAAATAGCCTCTGAAGTCAAGACTGCAGAAGGTTATCACCTCATCTTGCATGTTATATCATTGTGTAGGTCTCGGAAAACCCAAAAATATTCTCTAGACATGCACCAAAAAACTTTGCATGCAAACTCCGAAAATAGCCTCCGAAACCTAGACTACTAAAAATAGCAAGTTGTCAAATTCAGCTCAAAATTTGATGGTAAGCAGCTTAAGGTGCTCTAGACGTAGTGTCAAGCTCAGACTTTAGTTTTCTCACTCAATTTAACTTCAAACTGATGGAAGACTCAAAACCCTAATTTTACAGACTTAGCCAAAATTTCTATTTTAAGTTCAAAGATGGGCACATCCCCGGAAAGGTAGACAGAAACGAGAGAGACAAAACCAAAGCCAAAAGACAGGAACAAAGAAAAAATTAGGGGGTCCCCATTTGAATGGGGTGATGTGTGAAAAGGTCACAACAGAGGCTAAGTTTAAGCCCTCACTAGTAGGAATCACAATGTTTTAGCCCTCATGTGACCTTACCATGTGACTAAGGGCTATTTACTCTTAGATGGATCCCCCCTCTTATTGTTGATGTAACCTTGGAGGAATTGTTGATCTCATAAAAAATAAAGTTGTTGTGAATAGTGTGCCTGACCTATAGGTTTAAAATGATTCCCTTTTCCCTTCCTATTACATAGCCTCTACTATGACGAAGGAACTCATGGGGACCTACAGCTATGAAGTTATTGGAGATGAATTCATAGGTGTCCAATGAAATTACAAGTATTAATTCATAGGTCAAATAATGGAATTACAGGTATTAACGTCGCTATCAGGTTCATGTTGTTATCATGCAAAACCAAGAAACTCTCATCCAAAACCAACCTCTGAACCACTCCAAATTGAAGGTATCACTTTCCCACACAAGGGAAAAGACACACAACCTTTCCTACAAGGAGATCTATCATAGGGAATGCAAAAGGAAGCCCACACAACACCAAAAGGATGCAAATTTCTTACAAATAGATATGTTCATAAAGAATGGAGGATTCATGGCCTATGCACCATAAAGATTCCTTTAGATGTGGCTTCCCTTGCTCAAATATGAATAGACTTGGCCTACATTTTAACACTTTGTGCAACCTCACTACCTTTTAAAATGTCACCCATGCAATAGAGATCCAATCTACATGAAGAGATCATCCTAAATAAAAAGAAATGCGTGCCCTACAATAAGACAAAATTGCAACCATACAACAATGTTATAAAATAAATTCGCGACCTCTTCACACATAAACAAGATTTACAACATTAGTTAATGCATTTTTTTCAAAATAAACACAAAAAAAAATTAAACCAACATTCAAATACATATTTTCTCAAGTACCATGTAAAATTCATTACAATCTCTACCTAAATGTCAATGACACAACACTTGTTGAAGGTTTTGCAAATGGGGTTGCAAGCTAAGTGATCTTAACCTTGGGGAGAACTCCATGGTTAAGCACACTTGAGTTGGAGTAGTACTAGCATGGGTGACCTCCTGAGAAGGACCAATGCTTCACCTTTGTGAGCATCACCTAGATGCAATGAGTGCTAAGTGGACCATTCATTATCAATTGATGAGCTAAAGGGGCTCTATAATGAATGGTTCATAAGGCACAACACTTGTTGAAGGTTTTGCAAATGGGGTTGCAAGCTAAGTGATCTTAAACTTGGGGAGAACTCCACGGTTAAGCACGCTAAGTTGGAGTAGAAATAGGATGGGTGACCTCCTAGGAAGGCCCAATGCTTCACCTCTGTGAACATCACCTAGATGCAATGAGTGCTAAGTGGACCATTCATTATCATGAGAGATGGGTTCTTATGAACCACTACTCATGAAATATGGGTCAATGAGTTTGTCTCGAAAACTACACAGTTGAATCCTAATAGAAATATCATAATTTGACACACTGTAGAAAACACCTCTTACTTATCAATTGACGAGCTAAATGGGCGCTATAATGAATGGTTCATAAGGAACAACACTTGCTGAAGGTTTTGAAAATTGGGTTGCAAGCTAAGTGATCTTAACCTTGGGGAGAACTCCATGGTTAAGCGCGCTTGAGTTGGAGTAGTATTGGGATGGGTGACCTCCCATGAAGGCCCAATGTTTCACCTTTTTGAGCATCACCTAGATGCAATGAATGCTAAGTGGACCATTCATTATCATGAGAGATGGGTTCTTGGGAACCACTAATCATGAAACATGGGTCAATGATTTTGAATCAAAAACTACACAGTTGAGTCCTAATAGAAATATCACGAGGCTATATTTTTCAAAAAAAAATTAAATATTTTCTATTAATTTTAATTGACGCTAATTATTGTTTTTGAAAACCCTCATGTACAAACACCATAATTTGACCTAAACTAATAATTTTCTCATTTTTTTCATTGTGTAAATATTCTTTTGTAGATTGATGCCATATAATTTTTTTACAAAAAATTTAACAAATTAAAAGATTAAAACAATATGAAAACTTAACATTTCAAGTTTATGGACCAGTTTCCTTAGAAATTAATTTAAAAATAGATAAAATAATCTAATCATTACAAAATTACATATTTGAAAACTAGGCATCGTGATCTATAATGGGTTTTGATTTCAAAAAACAATTCTAAAAAAAAACCGTCAACCATATTGCCAAAGTCATGTATTTCTCTTGACATTGTCATGACCTTGTACTTGAAGGTCCAAGGCTAAAGATTAGGTTACCAAGCCTTTCTTGAGCCTAAAACCAAATCAAAAAGCTGATTGGGATTTAAATTTTTTTTAGAATGAGTACTCGTTTAGGATGGGATCTTAAAGCATAACAAGTACCTATTTTTGTTGGCATTTTTTTCTCAAAACTTCCCCTTGTTGTGGACCCATCTTCTTGTACACACCCATTATTTTCTCCACATGTGGACGACTAGAATGGGATAATAAAATATAAGGAATGATAAATGAGTGACTATTGGTATTCTCCAAGCGGTAGATTAGAAAGAGGCAACAGGTGTCTCTTGGTATTCAATCATTTATTGCATTTAATGTAATGTTTATCTTCCAAGTTTGAGCGCCCAAGTTGGAGGGAAAGTATTGGAGTCAAAATTGATGTCCTTTCTCATTTTGAGGAAGTATTCCAAGGTTTGGGGATGTTTGGAATGAAGGGTCATCTTTGGCTGCCATGTTTGGTGCATTGGATGTCTTCATAAGTCTTTAAAAAATCAGCTTCTTGGATGTAGAAAGAATGAGGAACAATTGAATGTAGAGTTGCATTGCAGGAACAAGGGCATGTTGTGGCATAAAGAAGTTCATAGATGCATAGGTGCTACCATGGTGGAGGTAAAGAGGAGAATGAAATTAGTTGTATTGTAATCTCATTATTTGAATATAATGTATGCTTGGTCTCTCTTCTTGGAGGAGTTTTTATCAAAAGGGTTTCTCCACATAAATCATGTGTTATGTGATGCTCTTGTGTTGCCAATTCTCGCCGCATTGTTGTTATTATATTATTTTTATAAGTTCACATAAGGTATTTTTTATAAGAATGTTATGTTGGTTGATTGTTAGCATTTATTTATATTGTTTTAGTCCAAGCCTTGTTTCTCATCCATTGAAGTCATATTTGGATAGAGATTGAATTTCCCAACAATTTTTATTAGAGCCTATTTATTTCTCATCATTTGGTATGAGAGTTGAAGGTGAATTAGATTCTAGGTATTCCTTCATTTTTCAATTTCTTAGCCTAGCAAGCTTGTGGTAATTTGTTAGAATGAATTGAACGTTGTTGGAAGGCTTGTGGGGCTACAATGAATTTTCTATGAGTTAACTTTTATTTGTGTATTTGTGGGATTAGAATCCATAGATATTGTCAATGTGATCTATGTTGGGTATTGGAAACTCATGATTATGGATCTTTGTGGAGTTGTTTATGTTTTGGTAACTTAGAGATCTTGTTTGACAATATGTGTGTATCCTCTTGTTTGGTGGTTTTGTTCCTTTACCTTGTAGTCACGTGTAGTGAAAAGGCACATTAGATGGATAGAGACATCCTTGCCACATGGAGAAATACCCTCGATTTGGACTACAAAATGGAGTACTTATGTTGACTTCATGGTCTTTGCCCTTGGTTACATGAAATAATTTGAAGATAAGCCACTAATCTCTTTGTGAGTTTTGGATCTAATATATTTCATATGTTATAAGCTCATGAACAACTTGGTTTTCCTCTTAGGTTGTAGTTTACTCTTATTTTCGATTGTGGGTTTGTAGATTTATGCTTATTCCATTATTCACATGAAATGGTTGATATGAATGTATGGATATTTAAATAGATTTCAGATCTACAGGGATGGTTTTGAATGTTTTACATGTTAACTAAAATGTGGTATGTAGATCTATGATGAGACTGTATTTAGGGTGTTCTAGATGAAGACAATTACAAGTTTGCATGGCTTCTTGGAGGATTCTTATTGATATATGGTTACCCTTATGTGGGTTTGTTAAGAAAATTAAATCTGTCGTCGATCCTAGTGTTTGAGTCTTGAAAATTCACCATGTTAACTTGATTATCTATATTATGCATGATACTAATATGGATTTTGATTGGTAGGCTATATTCTTGGTCACCATTATTACGTTAGTATGTTTATTGCAGTGAGAAAAGGTTATTGGAAGTACTTGATATGGTTGTTCATTTGAATCTATAGTAGTAGTTTATGGTGCATGAGAAGCTTTGTTCACTTTCAATAGAGTGTTGGAAATGATATTGGTCATGATGCCATGTATAACTCAACATTACTTTAAGTGGGATTTTTATGCAGTTACATAATGTGTTCTATCTTATTTGTTTCAATATTTTGGTTTTAAGCTATTGTTGTTGTAGTATGTAGTGAGCTATGGATAATATTTGATTAGAAGATGGATGGTATTTTGTAATGGTTGTTGATTTCATAATGAGTTCTTGGATTTTTCCCTTAGATTATAGTGAGAGTTTAATGATGTATTTGGTTCTATTGATAAATGATGTGTGGCTATTGTATCTTCTTGGTTTGGAGTTCATGGTTTGACTTTACCTTTTGGGAGCTCATGGTGTTGAGTTCTTTGATTATGTTGGGGCCATGAAGGATCTTCAATTAGGAGATGGTTATCAGGATGCTTGGAAAGCTTGGTTACACGGTTCAATGAGAGCTTTGGAAGTGATGTGGATTCATGTCATATGGCGATGAATATTTATCTTCACATTTTTGGAGATGTTTCTTTGTTTAGAGTATGATTGATATTATTCTATGATGTGCTCTTAATTCTAGATTATATTTTTGGCATGATACAAATTATATTGAGACCATGATATGTTCATTTAGAATATATGATCTCCTAGGAGGAGATGTTAGATCATGATGTCATGTTTGTTTTTCTAATTCTGCAGTTGGAACTTTGATAGTGGTCTTGTTTGGTTCTCTTTGTAGGAGTTAATGGTAAACTCTTCAACACCCCAGGATCACTTGCAAGATAAAAATAACTCACAAGAGAGAAATGACAGAAATATCGTGTTATGATTATGGATGGAATATTGCCAGATTAAATATATGATGTGCACATGATGCACTTCTTATAAAGGAAAGTTGTGAGATAGGATTAGACAAGATCTTGACATGTTTCTTAACCCTATACAATGAGACAACTACCTCAACAAATATTAAATGGCCTAGAACACAAGCATTAAATAAAAGCTAACTAGATAAGATAAGATCTTATCTAGACAACTAAGACTTCTAGAAAAAGCAACTAGGACCTAAGTGGACTTAACATGCAAATAGGACCCTAGAATAATAACTAGTTAAGAAAATTACCTATTTACACAACCCCCTTAAGTGAAACTTAGGGAGTATTATTATGCAAATGATGCAAGGATATAAGGATGGGTCCTAGTTAAGAGGCCATGTTAGGTACCCATGTACATATATAAGTGCAAACTACAATCTCTCATAAATGGATAAAAGGAGAAAACCTAGTGGTACAAAAATCCTCCCCAAAAGAGAAATAAAAACAAGATGCTCTCAATGATGAATGAGAAGGATAAAACCCCATGCAAGGAAAACGACCCCCCATAAGAGAGAAGAAGAGATACCATGCAACCCCCCTCAATATAGATTCTCCTCCAATGATGGTAGATGCTCAACACTAAATGTTGAAGGTGATCCAAGATTGTCAAACAAAGTTCTCTCCCTTATGAAGAAACAAGACCAAGATGGTAAGCAGGATTTCTTCCCATTTCTGAAAGGAAGATGCAAGAACAATGATATGTGATGTCTTTGAAGAATGCTCAAGTGTCTCCATGTTGATGCTGAAATGTGTCATGCTACCAATAGGTGTTCTAGGTCACACTATAGAAGAAGACAATCTAAAATATCCTAGAAACAATTTTGTAGAACACAATCCAAAGACAAAGATACATCCTCTAAAGACAAAGAAGTATGCTCCAAATGTTGTCCAAAAGAATCCACACTCATGTCAAGTTGTGAAGGATGAATCCACACTCATGTGAAATTATGAAGGATGATCATGTAGAGAATGAACAAGAGGGTCAAAGTGTTCCCTCACAACAACTAAAGAAGGAGCATCTTCATTAAAGAGAAGATGAATGTAATCAATGATGTCTCCAAAATCTGAAATCTGAGACCCACAAAACAAATGAATAATTTATATCAAGTACTCATCCCTAGTAGCCATTTATGGAAGACGAGGTATGTCATATTTGACTGAATCGCAAGAAGCCAAAACTATGGAATCACAAGCATCCCCAGGTATGTAACAATAGATGAAGCAGATGGAGCATCAACAAATATCACTCAATCCTCAAAAAGAATACTAGGATTCAAATGACCATAATGAATCTCCTCAAAAGTTTCCACACAAAATGCTTCAATGTGAATATTTTTTGAATCATTAGGAGAAAAATGTGAGAAGGTGTAGACCCGAGATTGGTGATCAACCTCCCTAACTACAAGTATATTTCTACTATGCAAATCCTTTATTATGACATAATCTAGTGTGAACTCAACACTCTTGCCTACTCCACTAGGTGTGATCTAATAGATAGAAAGGATATTGGCTGACAATGAAGGCACACAAAGAACAACATTATATGCTATGTCATCCATGTCAATGGATCCCTTCCCACAAACAAATATATATGTGTTGTTAGTCATCAGGATGTGTTGCAAGGAACAAGTATCAAATGAAGCGAACTTACTCTTTAATGAATCCGTATGATGTGAGGCTCCTAAATTGAGTATCCACCTCTCTAACTCAAAATATGTAATGGCAACAAGTTCTTGCTGCTTTTGTTTATCAAACTTGGATGATGAAGAAGATTAACCCTTTGATGATGAAGGAAAATTGATTTGATTATTCTTAAGAGGATGCTTCAACTCATCAATCTGTTTAGAATAATATTGATGTTCACCGTGCCCAATTTTCTTACAATATGCACATGTAGGCTTCTCATTATTAGATGATTTCCCTTTACAGGGAGAGGATTCAAATTCTTTATGTGGCTTGTTCTTTTTCTTATTTTCATTCTTATCAATATTCCCTAATTCTTTTTGTACCTTAGCCTCACTAGCCAACAATCCTTGTGACTTGGAAGACTTGATTAGACCTATTTGTATTAACCTCACTTCCTCTTGGATTAGGAGATTTTGCAAAGTCATCAAAATTAGGATCAACATATGATTCTCCCATAGAATGCCAATGGGTATGAAAGCTAGAAATAAACACTAAATACTTAGGACAAGCTTGGATAACACATCCAAAATCAATTGTAAATCCTCTTATCAATATTGCAATCTTTCAATTGTGTTCTTAGTTGTTTTATCTTGCAGATATAGACTTGGATGTGGTCAAAACAACTAGAATCAAGATTCATCAAATCATTATCAATATGATATCCCCTAATCTTATCAGTTTTACCATACATTTTTTTAAATCCTAGGCCTCTTTAGGGTTAGGATCTTGTTATGTTTTTTCAATTATTTCCATGCCCATGCTTCTATTACTTCATTTGTATCTATTGATTTATCAATATCCAAGAATATCACTCCTTTGGAATTGGATGCCCCATCCCATTATGTTGTTGGTATAGCACCAACTATGTATAATGCTTTGGTGTTTGCATATTCGTTCTTTGAATGGATCTCTTTTACATAACACCTTTCATGCCTTCATTAAATGACATATTTACTACTCTTCTATTACCTTTCAATATCAATTCCTCTTCAATTGCATTGAAAATGCCATTAGTCTCCACAAATCATGTAGTATTCAATATGATAATAAAGGATAATTTTGAGCCTTGATACATATCCTTTAATGTAAAATTTGGTCTTTATATGTATGGATCTACCTGAACGTTCCACCATGTACCAATTAGATATATGGTCTTTCATTTACTAAAGGTATACCATATGGTGTTTGATGGAGTTATTATTTTCCAAACACCTCCCAAACTTCTATTGTCATGATATTTATATCTACTCCCAAGTCCAATAAAGCCTTCTTAACCATTCTACCATTTAATTTGGCATCCAATAGTACTATCTCATGTTTACATGTCTTTTGACATTTAACAAATATGATTTGTAGCTTAGATTATGTTCCTTGTCTTTTTTGTTGCAATTCTTTGAAAGTTGCTTTATTTTTTACCAAGTCATGGTCATTTTTATTAGGATATTCATTTTCTTCCAAGCACTCTCATCTTCCCCTTGATTACGTAGCTTATTCTTATTTGTATATATCCCTCCATGGGTGATTATTGTTGTTTTGTTCTCTTTTTTCTTAAAATTTTTAATAGCCTCTTTCTTTAATTGTTTTTGTCTTTGTTTATATTAGTTTTCTAACAATTCTTCTTCTCACATAAAAGGTTCTCCAAATTCATGTTTAGGTTCTATTTATTTTTTTCCTTCCCTTTCATTTTTTCCATACTCTTTTGGAATTTTCATTAATACTCTTGCATTACATGGTGCATTAGGACCTAACAATTCTTCACTTCTAATCCATTATGTCAGTCCACTCTTGTAAAATTGTGCATCCTTAAGAAAAAGGAATGTATAGTGTGAGTTGTCACTACAAAATCCACAACGTAATTTTTGTTCTTTCTTTTTTCTTTTGCATTCATTAGTCTAGTGGCCTAACTTACTTTAATAATAGTAGGTCAATTTTTGGCCTCTTCCTCTACCTCAACCACCCCTATAATTGTTGTTGTGGTCGTTCCCTACCATAACTCTCAAAATAATCATTGTTATATCTAGTATAAGTCTCCTCACTTTATATTTGGGGTACCCCATGGCTCACATCATTGATTTGTTATTGATCTATTTTACATGTCAATTCTTTGTAGCCATGTGTTTTATATTCATTTAAGGCATCAATGACCAATCCTTGAGCCCTATCCATGCCTCTATCAATATAATATTCTTCTCTATTCATTCCTTTGACCAATGGTTCAAAATATTCTTCAAATATTATAGATCAATCATCAATTAGATGTTAACCCCATTGTTTTCATGTGCTGCAAAATCAACTTATTGTTCTTTTGGGAACTTTCTAAAATTCTACTCTTATTGCAATGGCTCGATCTGCTACCTTCTATATCATTGGACATTCATTTGTTAGGTTCCCTCCTTTTTTACAATAGGTACACCAAATGTTCCTTCTTAGTAAGGGGGGAGTTTCTTTTCTCTCACCTTTTGTTAGATTCTCCAGTTTGTATTTTTATTTCTCCAATTCTAACTTTAATTTTTTAACTTCTTTATTTTCATTGAATTATTTCCTCCAAGATTGAGCTTCTATTATAATCGCTAGCTCCACTACTTCATTATAGGTAGTAAACTATTTTCCATCTACCCCAACTCTAATTTACCATTTTAGACTAGATGTAAACCATTCTATTCTATATTTTTCAATTAAGGTTTCTTCTAAAAAAATTATTGTACACTTTTAAATCTTTGATCGTATTATTTCACCAACACTTTCTTCTCTTATTCCATCTCCCTCATTTTTACTAACACTTTCAATAGGAGCATAAAGGAAATAAAAATAAGCCAAAAAAAGTTTACTTATGTCTTCCACTTTTTATAATGTTTTGGAAAAACTTTGATTTACTGCTTCAAGGCTTCATCTCTTATTGTTTCTATGAATTCATATAATCAATTTTGGTCCTCATCTATGTCAACTCTATTCCAATGAGATTCCAGGATAAATAGATGTTCACTTGCATCTTTGGTATCTTTACTTTACATGAGGAGTTTAACCCCGTTTGTAGTCATCCTTATGGGATTTGAAGTTATCTTTAATAAAAAAATTATTGTTTGGGCTTTTCATTCTGCCTTATTGATACTCTTTTCTTGGCTCTCTTCCTATCTTGCCCCCAAGTCTTCTATGCCTAGTTTATTTTGTTTAGTGAAACTTTATCTTTTTCCTTTATCTTTAAGCAATTGAATTTCAAAGTATTTGATACCTAGTGTCTCAAAATTCTTTACATAATATCTTCTTACTCTCTCTCCTTCTTGCCTCATAATAATTTTCTTTCCAAACTCTTATCATCTTATTTAGCACTGTGTACCTTGGAATTTTACCCTACTCTAATGTGCAAAATAACTAAAAATACAAATGTGAAAGACTAAGGACACTTCAAGATTAGCCTAAAGAGTGATAAAACAAGAAGGAAAGTAGATAAAACAAGATGCAAATGATTTCACCTTCCTTTCTGTTGAAGACTCCTTGGTTGGCCCTTGATTGGGATGATTTTGTGTGCTCTTTAGATGACTTCTTGAGTGACTAAATGCAAGATCAACTTATGCAAAATGATTAAAATGTGTGGCTAGATGATAGTGAATGATTGAGAATGCAAATTGGCAGCATAAGGTTACTCCAAATGAAAGTGTTGAAAATGCCCTTGAGAATGGGGTATTTATAAAAAAAATTGAATTCTCTAGAGATTTCAACGGTTGAGATGCATCCAACAAGGCCAAGATGAAGGGCTATGGTGGGTTAAGAACTCACAAGCCCTCACATCTTGACATGTGGATGGTGAAGTGGCTAAGGAGATATGAGGTGTAAGTGAGGTGGAAGAGAAGTACATGATGTGGAGGAAGTACAAGTACCTTGCAAGTACATTGGGAGATGGAAAAAATCTTGGGTGAATAAAAGTGAATTTTAAATTCACAATGATTGGAAGAATCTAGTGGATAAGACAATGTTCCCACAAGGTGGGAGTTTGTCACGTGTGATTTTATGTGACAAATCAAAAGTTCTAAAAGATGCATGGGAAAGGGGGATTCTATGAGGAATTAAAAAGAATTAAAATTTCCTTGGGGGATGGAGAGAGTTCACCAAGGTACTGATTAATATTAATTAATCAGTAATTAGAAAATAAATGAGGATTAGAAGCCAACTTGCAAAAGTTGGAGGGATGTGACACATCCTAATCAAAGACTAGGCATGTGCACATCCCTAATGAATAA
>VDFB02008634.1:0-48752 GCA_007258455.2 Sequoia sempervirens
TTAATGCATTTTTCTCTGTGAGAGAAATTTGAGGTGCAAGCCCTTGTTTAATGCATCTTTCTCTGTGAGAGAAATTTGAGGTGAAAGCCCTTGTTTCCACCCTCTGGGAGTAGCCATGGTGGATGTTGTGTTGAGTGACTCGATGACAACATCACGTGAGAGAGTATGTGATGATTTTCTTGTACTTGTGTTTATTCACCCTCTAGGAGTAGCCATGGTGAACGTCATGATGAGATGACGACATCACGTTAAGTGATTCCGTGATGGGCACTTGTGCACATATGCTTTGCCATACATGGGAGTAGCCATGATGGTTGATATCACGTTGAGTGACTCTGTGATGTGTTCCTTTCCACATATGGGTGTAGCCATTGTGGGTGTCATGTTCAGAGATTCCATGACTATGAGTATCGGAAGTATTTCTCCCTAGCTAAGAGGGAGTGTTGATGTTGTAGCTTCAGGCTACATACTTCCGCCTTGCATTGTATTCAATAAATTTCATATAGCCTAACGGCTATTTATTTATTGCCATTATTTAAGTGAAGAGGCGCTTCACTTGGAAATTATTATACTTCATTTGGGCGGACTCTCCTTGTAATTTGCACCATTTATTTGTAAATTCATTTCATATGGTGGCCGACCTTGTTCATGAAGAGGTGCAACCTCTTCCTCAGTTTGTATATATATGAGATCACTTCATTCCATCAAGGCATCAATTGCATTCATTCATTCAAGTGCGAGTTCATAAGAGAAGTGTGAATAGTTCAAAAGCAGATTGAAGCTTATAAAGAGGCTGATATATTATCGTCAAAAGAGTTGTATTATCTTCTAGAGATCGCATCATATTGGTGTTGTTGTTTGGCCTCATAATCGGCCTCATTGTAAAGGAGATTAGTGTTTCATATTCAATATATAAGTGATATATTGTTGCTGGGTTTTTTCTCCCTCAAGTGGAGGGTTTTCCAAGGGTATATGTTGTGTCTATTTGTTTGAATTTGAATTAAAATTCTGCTTTTCTTATCTGATCATAAAACTAACACCTAGGGTATGCTCTTTGTCTGAATTTGAATTAAAATTCTGCTCTTCTTATCTGATCATAAAACTAACACCTAGGGTATGCTCTCTTGATCATTATCAATCACTGTTGTGAAGGTAGGAATACCAACACGGGGTTTGACTTAGGCAAGCCCCTATACAGCACAACCTTCCCCCCACCATTTTCATGTGTGCAAGTCAGATTTGGAGGTTTCAACTAGTGACAGTCCAAGGAAGCAAAGTGTAGACCTTAATCAACATCTCAGAGTTTTCAAATCTGAGCAAACAAGAGCCCAATTTGGAGCTCACCACGCCCCAAACTGGCCAATTGAGGTCCAAATTTGCAGCACAGACTCATTGTTACCACTTACCAAATCTCAAATCCAGATCAATTCTGTAACTTTCCATTTTCGTCTCCCATTAAATTACATTTTCAGATCTAGGGTTATATGTCAAACAGGCTTTTCAAATCACACATCAAATTTATCATCCTCACAAGACAAAATACCAAAATAAACTCTAGGGGATTGGCTCTCTATTGTAGCAACAAGCTAATCATCAAAACCCTAGTCAAATTATATTTAATGTTGAGTCAAGTGAAAACGAGATAATCTTAGTTATCCTATTAAATCATTCTCCTCTTTGTTTTTTTTTTCCCTAAAAAGTCTCCTTTCAAGTTTCAACTTATGTGGCTCAAGGATCCTGATAATCAAAAGTATATGAAGACATGGTATTTGGAGGGAAAGCCTCCCTTTGGTATTGCCATGCATTTTTTCTTCAAAAGACTCCAGCTTATTAAGTTCAAAGCTTAAGCAGTGGAACAAAGTTTTATTGGTAATATTTTCAAGAGAAAGGCTCAAGTTCAGGAAAAATTGGATAGTATAACATTTCAAATTAAAGGGCTTAGAATGCCCAAAGAGCTCCTATTCACATAATCTACTTATTCCAAAGAACTTAATGAATGGGAGCTTAGAAAGGAGATACTTTGGAGGCAAAAATCACAAATAGACTAGTTCTGGGAAGGGAATAAAAAACACCTCTTTTTTCCATTGTTCTATCAAAGAAAGGAGTGGCAATGTTGTTTCTTCCATATTGTCAGCTCAAGGAGACAAAGTTTCAACTTTCCAAGATATCTCTTAGGAAGTTCTCTTGCACTTTTCTTCCTTGTTCACTAAAAATTGTCCAAGTGCTTTGGAGGAGGAACAACTCATTTTGTATTGCATCCCCCCTTTGGTTTCTAATGAAATGAATAACCTTCTTATGAGACCAAATCTATCAATGAGCTTGAGAATATGTTTTTCAAATGAAGCAAGCTAAAACCTTGGGTCCGTATGGTTTTCCTATAGAATTTTTCTAGGAATTTTAGGACATTCTAAATCTTGATCTTTTAAAGGTGACCAAGGAATCTCAAGCCAATAAGCAAATGCTTAAAGCTATCAATTCTATCTTTTTGGCCTTGGTTCCTAAAAAAGAGGGGGCTAGTTCCTTTGATTTGTTGCACTGCATAGCCCTTTGAAATATTTCTTACAAGATAATCACCAAACTTATGGTTAAGCACTTGAAGTAATTGTTGGTCTCTATTATTTTGCCTAAGTAGGAAGGATTTGTTAAAGGGCGTCAAATTATGGATGGTATTCTTGTGGTTGTTGAAGTCATTCATTCTATGTCCATTTCTAAGGAAAAAGCTATGTCCATCAAGCTAGACATGTCCAAGGCATATGATGGAGTCAAGTGGTCATTCCTTGGGAAGGTATTATCTAGTTTTGGTTTTTCCTCGAGGCAGATTGAGTGGATCATGAGTTGTATAGACTCGCCCTCCTTTGTTCTTATCAATGGTATATTTTGTCTCTTCTTTTTTCTACTTCTAGAGGCCTTCAACAAGGAGACCCCTTATCTCCTTACCCTTTTATCATAATGGCAAAAGGCTTGGGCAAATTTATCAAGAACCAAAGAGTTAATGGTTTCATGAAGAGATGGTCCTAGACTCACGACCTCGAATCTCAATCCCTCCTTCAATTTTTAATGATACAACTTTTATTGAGGTTGCAAAAATTAGTGAGGTATTCAACTTAAGAAAATATTGGATAAATATCTGTCTACTTCAGGTCAGCAAATTAATGATGATAAGTCCGGTATTTTTTTCTTTAATACCCATGCGCTTATCTAGCAAGGAAATGCTCATATTTTGATTTTATAATTTGGAATCTCCCTCTAAATTGAATAGGAATTTCATTATCTACTGATAACCTTAAAAGAGATCAATGGAAGAGAATTTTGGAAAAATTGTGCATGAGGGTTAGTCACTAGACCTTCAGGTGGTTATCCTTTGCTGGTCAGTTGACACTTCTAAAATTTGTTCTATGAGCTCTACCTACTTACAGATTTCTAGTTTCATCTGCCCCTAACAGCTTTTGTAAAGAATTTGACAATCTCTCCAAGAAATTCTTATGGGCAAGGAATTTGAAGTTCCATAAATGGAGTTTAGTCATTTGGTACTAAGTCTATAGACACTCTGAGTTCAATTGCCAATCTTTAGCTGCCAAATTATATATTGAAGATGGTGCAAGTACCATAAGCAACCTTGGGCACAAATCCTTAATTTCAAGTACTTGATGTTAGTTTTAGGATCAGAAATGTAAATAAGCAGAAATACAACACACAGATCAATGAACACAGCGATTTACCCTGGGAAAACCCTCCTACTCGAGGGAGAAAAACACAGCAAATAATATCTTCTTATAAATTGAAAGAATAAGAGCAGAAATCTGCATACAAATCAGGCCCTCGAATTTGGCCAAGACTTATAGAATAATAAATGCTGCTTCTCCTTGAGCAAATGAAAATACTTCTTCAAAGAATCGGATCTGCTGCTAAAAGGGGCGAACTGCTTCTAGGAATGTGAATTGGAGTGAATGATTTTTATGATCAAATGAGATGTCTTCACCTTCCTTATATACAAAGTTAGGCGACCTCTTCTCTAGGTCAGCCCCTAGAAAATATAAAATATTATTTGTAAATCAAGGCCAATCTGCCTTGAAGATCATTATGTCTAGGAGAAAATATCTCCCGCAGCTACAACACTAACACTTGAGAGGAGTTTTTGATGAAGATATAACCCAAATCTAATAGGGAAAGGTTCTATGGTTTGTAATACTATTAAGAAGAGGGCCTCCATTATTAAGGAGGGTTTTTTCTGGATTTTCAAAAAAGGTGACAAAGCTCTTTTTTGGAATGATTCATGGGATCTCCAGCCCCAAATCCTTTCATCCTTCCCCCACCTCCAACCTTTGAGTGAATTTTTTTGGTTGCAGAGTGCTCTAAAGTTGTGGATTTTAAGTACCCTATCCATTTGGGGAATTCCCAAATATATCATTGGAAGGAACCGAATAATTGGCCTAAAGGAGGATCCACTGGTGCTCGAGATACACTTGCTTCCATTTGGTTGATAGGCCTTGTTGTTCCCTGGAGGGAAGAGATGTTCTTGCATGGGGCAAGGATCCAATTTGATTACTCTTGGCTATCAATTCTTAGAATGTGAAAAGGTGTGAATAAAGACTTTCCCTGGTGGAAAAATATTTGGAACAAATTCAGTTGGCTCAAGTGTAAAAAAAATTCTTGGTTATTGTGTTAGAACAAATGCTTAACCTGGGGTGATATCAGAAAGCATGGATTTCATGGTCCTTCAAAATATGTGTTGTATGGCATTAGCAAAGAAAATATTGCTCACCTTTTCTTTCAATGCCCTTTCTCCTTGGACATCTAGAGGCAATGTGGAAGAGGTGGAATAGGCCTATCATTCATGCCACTTTAACTTTTGGGCAAAGCATAGGTCATCCTCCTGCATTGGCTTCTTTTATGGTTGTTGCCTGGGACCTAGGCCTTATTTTTATTCTTTGGCAAATCCCACAGAAGACAAATCGTCAAATATTCCAAGAAAATTAGAGTCCTATCATGTAGATCTAGCAAAAAGTAAGGAACTCGATCAAGGAAATTATTGAGGCCAAATGCTCCTTTAAAGATGATATTTCCCCTTTTGATATTCAGGTGTCAAAGATCCTAGAACTCTCCCCCTCTCCTGCTTTTTAAAATCAATTAGGCTCTGAATTGAAGGTTTCCAGGAGAGTGAACAGGATTTGTAAGCGGTCTCCTCCCCCTCTTGGATTCTTCAAAATTAATAACAATGGATCTTCAAGGGGTAATCCAGGTGAAGCTGGGATTGGTAGAGTGGGTCATTATGGTGATGGTCTGGCTCATTTCTTTTTCTCTAAGTCTATGGGGTGCTGCACTAATAATCAAATGGAAGCCCATGCCATTCTTGTGGTGTTTGAGAAAGCTTGTGAGCTTGGTTGGAAGACTGATATCTATGAAATGGATTCTATGATCCTAGTTTCTCTTTTGAATAAAGGACAGTTGCATGAGTCTTCATGGAGATTGGCCACTATTGCAGAATAGATTCTCCATCTCACTCTGCATTTTGATTATATTTCCTTTGTCCATATTCCTTGGGAATGGAATGTTGTTGCAAATTGCTTGGCTAAATGGGCATCTAAAGTTGACGGTAATTGGAATGTTGCTGATTGGGACTTCTTTGCCTCTAGATATATCTAAGCAACTTCTTCAACTTATTCTTCATGACTGGGCTTAAGGCTTGTTTGCAGCCCTTAGGGAATGGGGAATTATGTCAGGATCAATGTTTGCTTTGTTTCTTGGGGATGGTGGCAAGTGGAAAACCTCCTTGGGTTTTCCTTCTTATAGCTTTAATAATAGCTATTGCCATCTAGAAATCTCTTTGCTGTAATTTGTAATAGTTACTCTTTATTAATATATTTTCTTTTTGCCAAAAAAATATATATTAAATATTAAACAAACGTATTGTATTATTATCTATTTACAAATATATAATAAATTAATTTTAAATTAATTAATATATAACAGATATATTAAATTATTATATTAACATAAGTTATATTATCATTTTTTTAATTATTTTTATTTTTAAATTAAAAATAAAAACTTTATCCCAAAGAAACACAATGCTAAGTCTTTAAATAACTGAAAAGAATATGGTTGTCTTTTAAACCTCCTTAGTTTATGCCATTTATGGCAAGGATGAATGAAAGATACAAATCAATTATCATTTATGCATGCTTGGTCAAGACGATTAGGTGACATAATAGAAAAGGATGATGTAGTTTCCCCTTGAAGCATGGATGATAGGTTGTTTATATGATGATAATGAGCTTCTACATGTGTATTTATTTGTTAAAGCGGGTGCTTTTGGAAATGTATTAATGGTGGTTGCTTATGTTGTTTGTGCAAGAAAGTTGGTTGGGGAAGGTAGGCTAGCTTAATAGGCAATGGCAAGCAAGAACAAAGGGGAGAAGGGGGTTTTGTTGGCTCAGAGGAGGGTTTTAGAAGACCACATACAATGCATTTTTTCATGTGAGGATTCAACAATTTGGCTTTTATAAAAGGTGCCTATGTGAACAATATTTGATATTGGGAGTGTCCCTCTAAAGCAACGATAAGAAGAGATTTGATAGCTAACATTGCATTTTTATGTGCCAAATGCAAAATAAGGTTGTAGCTCCTTCAATTGTTTTTACTTGACCAATTCTTAGTTATGGAGGTTCCATCTAAGGGGTTGTGGAAGCGCCAAATATTAAACCCTTTGGTGTAGAAGGGCTGCACCCAACTGCCACCCCACACCACCACCTTCTAGATATACTATGGCTTAGGAGGTAATACAAAATTAAGTAAGAATGTTTCACACCCATTGTGAGGATATTAATCATGTGCTAACTAGGTTTCGTGTCCATCATTTCAAAGGTAGACTAGAAGCTGAGAGTAACTTCACCCTCCCCCATTTCTATAAACCCTCTCTTAACAGGTTGAGGAAGCAACAAGAGTTTTGATATGGTGTCCACTTTCTATCATTAGTGGCCAATAGAGGATTAAGGTCTAATGCAATGGAGCCATGGGTGAAGGAATTCATGGACACTAGTCCTATTATAGAGAATGAAGGTCTAATGCAATAGAGCCGTGGGTGAAGGAATTTTTGGACATTAGTCTTGTTACACAAATGTTACATGAGTGTTGGAGAGTTGTTTAATTTTTCCAATGCTTTGTTCAATATTATCTCTAATCTCTACTTAGTTCTAGTATGTTGGTTTTAGGTTGTGTGGATGACTAGTAGTAGAATTTTGTCTTTCGGATGTCTAGTTTTATGGTGGTTTTGTAGCTTGGTGCTGGTTTTCTTAGATATTTTCTTTGAGCCTTTGTAACTAAGTTATTTCTAATATTCCCAACGGAGGGGCCCCTAAGAACCCCCACTAATCTATCTTAGAAAAACTAAAACAATATAGCAAAGATTGTAGAACTTTTTTTACCATAGACGTCACAAATTTAAAATGCGTAGTTTTCCAAGCAAAGATTACCTCGAAGTCCAAGGAGTTGGCAAATAAATATTTTCACAAGGCCTTGAATTGGGAAAAATAAATGAGAAAATGCATACAATTTATCCATCATTGCTTAACTTCTTGGCTCAAAAAAAAAAAAAGTGCAAACAATTTATGTAGCTTCCTCCACCCTACACAAACTTCATCAATGCTTCAAGCTCCATCAGTAGAAGTTTAAACTCAAAGCATCTATGAAAAGAAAAAATATAAAGATTAATTGTAATTTTAAAAGAATTGAAAATGTGTATTCACTTTTCCTAAATAGGGATACACTAGCCATCTTAGGGAAGACAAGGGAAGACCAATAATAAAGTCCATTGAAATTTCCTCCCATTTGCTACTAGGAATATAAGTAAATAAACAAGGCTTGGGGATTTCACTTTTTTGGCATAATTTCTCTAGCATAAATCACATTCAGCTATAAATAGAAGAACGCCTTGTTTTAGTTTTGGTGAATTGAAATTGTTGGACACATTTCTATATGTTTCTTTATATCCACATGATCAAGTAACAATATCAAATTCCCTTCATGTAAAGCATATGATAGTAGAAGAAGATTTACATAGAAAAATTGTGTTCTTGAAAAATAAAGCTACCCTACAATAGTAAGCCATGCTTCATTACAAAACAACCTACCATTTTAGGGCCAGCCATTTGTATTTTATATAAACCCTAGATGAATGTAAAATAGCTTTTTTTAAGTCCTATGGATTTTTTTTTTAAATTAACCTCTTTATAATGTATAATATCTATTCTTATCTATACACACTATATTTTAACATGAAATAACAAAATTAGTTTATTTCACTGTTTTTATAAATAGTACATTGCTTTTTAATACCTAAGTTTTCATGAAGTTTTTTCCATTTCGAACAAGGGAAATCAAATTCCATTGATACTTTTACAATGTCATGTAAATGGAATGCTACTATGGTTTAGAATGTCATTAAATAAAACAATTAACAATTTCCTCAAGTACTTTGCAAATGCTTTATTCATGATTAAATGAAACTTGTTATGGCCTTGATGAGAGTTTGAAGCTTCTATCTCTCAACCCTAAAGGCCAATTGGGATTTCATAATAGTTCAATCTCAAATCATATTTGAAAACACTAATGCTCCTTCTAATCCATCCATTAGGTTATGACTTCATGGAACTAGATATTGGTTCCTTATGGTGATATTGGAAGGAAATACATACTAACTAATACAAAAGAAGCTATGCTAAACTAGTTATAGAATCCAAACTATTGCAACAAAAAAGAGGAAAGCAATAGCAAACACGCATGATCACAAGATATACCCTATGAAACCCTTTCGAGAGAAAACAACCTAGCAACAAACATAACACCAACCCATATCAAAGAAGATGATTACAGTATAGAGAGAATTTCACTTGTATTAAAATGCATTTGTGTGTCCAATCCAACAACATGCACCTTCAATGAACTATTCTCAATGCACTCTATGAATTGCTCACTCCTATGATCAATCCAACAGCATGTACCTAGTCAAGAAACCTGTCACAATTACTTGTCTGACTACAATCCCAAGCACTTGATTTATAACAACGGGATAGCCAAGAAATAAGAAATAGTTTCCAATACCATGAGGCCCAAACCAACACTCCTCCAATTAAATCCATACACACTTCATGAATGCACCCCAATGAATAGAATGTAACTCCTCCATGAGAATCCTTGACCGTTGCAATCAAGGGGTCCACCTAGGCAAACCAAGTGCTCCAATTTGGTGCAAAACTTCCTCTTACAAGATGCTCTTACACACGGCTATATTTAGTTGGTCAAAGATGCTCATCAATGTCTCATTGTAACCCCACGTGAATGCTTAACTCCTCGTACACATCACAAAAGACAATTTGAGTGGCAAGATCAACCTTACAAGGGGAATCTCAAGATTTTTCTCCAATGTGACACCCCATTCCATGAGTCCATGGAGGAAAACAATTAGAATAATATAAAAATATTACAATCCTAAAAATCTCCCACTTATATACACATTGCATATGGGGTTTAAAGAAGCAAACATAAAGTAATAGCTAAGGGAAAAATGCCTATAGCAATCCTGCACCCAAAAATTATCCTAGTACCCACTAGTTTCTTCATGTATCTACTAACAACTCCAATTGCATGGCCATTTTCTAGTCTATCAAATGCCAAGGCAACATGGCTCACATCCTCAACATATCTATGATCCTTAGATTTGAACCTCATCTGAGACACCCATTTGCAATCAACTAATTTTCTTCTAGCAAGCAACTTATGAGCAATCTCAAGAACCATGGAATTGTTGTGTCCACAATTGACAATTCTAGCATCCAACTTGAATAGAGTCATAATGGATAACCCCTACCAACACCAATTCTCCTCTTATTATCTTGCAACTATTGTTGCCAAAGACTACCCACACACCTACATCATACACCTTACTAACAAAGATTAGATTTTTAGCTAAACCTAGAGTATGCAAAACTCTAGGAACTAACTTCAACTTCCCCCTTTTAAACAACAATTTGACCTTAGCCCGGCCGATGATCTTATTAGTTATAACTTAAGAAGACATCACTTTCATTATAACTTTTAAATTCAAAAAACCACACCTTAAGAGGATTTGTATGACAAGAAACTCTTGAATCAATCAGCCATACATGCATGCGTACTTGAAGATGCCAAGAACACATTTTCTACTTCTTTGGAAGAAGTTTTCAATTCCAAGGAAGAGCCACCATCAAATGCCCTATCTTTGTCAATCTTCTTAAACCTACATTCCCTTTTGGTATGTCCAAATTTACAAAATTCCAGCATTTTACCTTAGACTTTTTGTGAGATATAGATTTTTTATATCTAGTCTTGTTCTTGCCTTTACCATGAGAATAAACTCTCACAAACAAGGCATCCTTTGAACTATTCTCCATGGATTTCCACCTTATTTCTTATAACAACAAGGCTGCAACAACCTCTTTGAGCTTCAACTTAGTAGAGGTATTATCGATTGCCTTAACTAAGTTATGCCATGAATCTGGCAAAGTACATAACAAGATAGTACACTTATCTTTTTGATCCATATCAACACCTATAGATGCTACTCACTTACTACAATGCTGAAGGCATTCAAATGCTTTGACATAAAGTCACCATCACTCATCCTAAGGGAGTACAACTTCTAAATAAAGCGTTTATTCACCAAAGACAATGTTTTATACAAAGCCCATATCTTGTCCCATAGCTTCTTAGTGGTGTCCTCTCTCAAGACATTCTACAGCATTAAATTTGAATGTCAAGGCCAAATTAAACTTACCTTCCTATCAACTTTTGCCTAATCATCTACATCCACACCCAATGATTCTTTTCTAAAATGGCAATCCACCCATCAACAATGAGATCCTCCATCTTGCACATCCATAGCTCAATTTTATTTTTCCATTAAACTTTTCAATCTCCATCTTTACAATACCCACCATTTCCCATGCACAAATTTCGAATTCACATACACAAAGCTCCCACCCAAACAAAGATTAACATAGAACCAAAAACACTGTAATGTCCCCAGCTAAACTGATGCAAATTTTTCAGTTTTCTGCCTCGGACATTTCGTCAAACACTTGTCTGGTTACTGCTGGTAAATGTTTCAGTTTGTTTTTCCCTTGATTGTTGATGAAGAAACACATATGTTTGCTTAACTAATGATGTTAATGACTTCAAAGAAGCAATGCAGATGCTTTTTGTGAATTTTTAATGCAAATGTGTGACTGAAACCAGCTCACACTTTCAGCTACAGCATTCAAACATTTTGACAAACAGTTGCCATACAATTTCATTCATACTGCAGCTAATGATTACATTCCTTGCCAATAACTTACAATGATAGGAAACATTACAATCTTCAATCTTTTCATGCAAGATCAACTGTACTTATTCAATGATTTACCATTCCAATCTGCTATGACCAAACTAAGGTGCAAACTAAACTGCTGTAAGTGCAGTAAGCTACAGACTTCTCCAATGCAGACCTTCAAACAGATTAACAATATCCTTGATGCTGATTATATGGACTAGCAATGAAAATGCAATATATATCCAAAGTGCATACAGAACCTGGAGATGCTCCTGCCTGATAAAGATTGTAATGTCCCTTAGTTTGGATAAAGAAATTTCATAACTATTTCCAATTCAGAATCCAAGAAGTGTTGATGATCCTAACTCAAACTCGTGATTACACAGATGACTCGGTCAGAATATAATAACTTGCAATGGTGCCAGCAGAAAATATCAGTATTACAGAGTATTCATCCATGGAAACGCCAATCCACACGATTCTTCAGTAGTTGATAAGAACCACCCATTCGTTTCTAATAGTTAACCATTAATGATTTTACTCGACGTCCATAAAGATGCGACAATCTGCGTTTCAAATATATGTGCCCGATACCTTATATGACATCCATCACTTGTCTGTTTCGGCATTCACAAATCTTTGTGAATTTGAAACCCTCTTATACAGGAATTTTGTCTCTTCCATAGATGCCTGATTTGCCTTAGCTGATGTCGCACCACTTTAGATTGTCATGCCTTCAATGAGGAAGGTGGCGGTTAATTAAGAATTCCCAGATAAGACAAATGGTTGCCGTGGTATACTCTCATTGTCTCCAATTAATTGAATCCATCATAACACTGAGATCAAAATGTCACCCCGCAGGACTCAACTCACGCTAATCAAACCCAGACGAATCTATGTATGACTATCAGCTCAGTTCTGGGGGTAATCTGTAATTAGAGATATATGAAATAGCTCAAATCTTATATCAATGCTGATTGTATTCTTCTTTTTCCTCCCACTCTCTTCCATTTTTCCCTGATGGTCCTGATATTCATGAATATTGTGTTTTAAATATGCCACGATCTGGTGAGAGATCGCAACCTTTCCAATGCCGTGATTGGTCATGCCTTTTAAGCGCTGATTTTGGGCTTTCAGCTATTTGTCGATTCATTAAAAGTATAGTCACCACATAATACTATCTATTTTATAATTATAATGTTGTGTTTTAGATAATATTATTATAATTATAATGGTGTTTATTATTTACAATTTTCTATTCCATAATCATAATACTATTATATATTATATGCTTCATATTCTAGTATTATATTTATAAATTGGTTTTATCCATTTATCTTAATTATATATGATTTTAGTATTTTATTATATCATAATGGTTATAATATTTAAATTGTCAATATGTGTGTTTTAATATTATAATTATAACATATAATAATTATAATTATAATATTATCTCCTGATAATTATAATTATAACAATATTCAAACTGTATATATATATTATATTTGGCTATTATAATCATAATTATCGGCGATAATTATAATTATAAAGATATTTTAAATTACCTTCTTCTATATTTATATTATTAACATGTTATTGTATATCAAAAATATATAAATATATTAAGCATATACTTATCTCAGATGCCCCTTTGTGATGGGGACATCACAAATACCCTCCTCATTAGTCTTAGCAACCTCGGTATGATACCAAATAAAAGGAAATAACGATAATCTAATAGAGAGAAGCAATACTAAACTAGTTACAAAATCAAAACTATTACAACAAAATAGATGAAAGCAATAGCAAACACACATGAACATAAGATATAGCCTGGTAAAGAGACCCTTCTAGTTAAAAACCTGGCAACAAACACAACACCACTCAATATATTATCAAAAAAAATTATTACAATATAGAGATAATTTCACTTGTGCTGAAATGTATTCTCAATCATGTGTCCAATTCGATAGGATGCACCTTTAGAGAAATTGTTCTGAATGCACTCTAAGTTGCTCTCAATCATGTAATCAATCCAACATGTACTTGCTCGTACTTGCTCTAGAAACATATCCAAATATACTCCCAAGCACTTGATTTATAGTGCAAGGACATACCAAGAAACAAGGGATGGTTTCCAATATCATGGGCCCAAAACCATAAGTCCAAACTTGGTCAACACTCCAATTAGGTCCATGCGCCCCACCTCATGAATGCACCCCCATGAATAGAATGCAACTCCTCCATAGGATTCCTTCACCCCTACAATCAAGATGTCTACCTAGTCAAATCAATTGCTCCAATTTGGTGTAATAATTCGTCTTACAAGATGCTCTAAGGCAATTATATTATTTCACCAAAGATTCTCCATCAATGTCTTACTATAACGTCCAAGTAAATGCTTCCAATGTAACACCTCTTACACATCATAAGAGACAATCCAAGTAGCAGGATCAACCTTATAAGGGGAATCTCAAGATTCCTCTCCAATGTAGTGCCTCGTTCCATGTGAGACCATAATTACAATAATATTAAAATACTACTTATACATGGTGTACAACACACCTTCTTGACAATTACCATTCAACAATTTGTAAGTATGAGCCATCCTTCTTTTGAACTAAGATAATTGGTGTTGCATATGGAATTTTATTTTCTGTGATGATTCACAATTCCAATTATTCTTTGACCAATTTCTTGATTTTTGCGTTTGGTTGAAACTATACCTATATGGCTTAACCATTGGGCCCTTTGTAGGAGTCATTTCAATAACACGTCAAATGCTTATATTTGGAGGGAAACCCCTAGGTAGTCCTTGAAATACTATCAAATACTTCTTTTTCAATTCCCGACTTCCAACTTTAACAGATTTTTCCCCCTCAGCATTTGACTATTGTTAGAGACAGCAATATACCAGAAGGGGTTCCATATGGTAAAGTCTTGCTAAAAATCCAAAATGCACTTTGTATATTGACTTCCTCATTTGTTGTGGCTGCAGCATAGTTGTTTTAACCACCTTATGTTCAACTCCATTGTTTGTCAATCCTTCATTACTTTGCTTCAACAAGATGTAAACCTGAATGGTTTGTAGTGCATATACCTAAAGAAATAGCTAATCGACCCCATGAACAATATCAACAACTCCCATATCTATGACAAAAACTAAATCTTTCATAATATAGTATAAAATTTGGGGTTCCATTGTCCTAATTGCTCCAACACATCAAGTTTGATTATTTATGGGGATGATTATAGCCATAGGAAATATTTCTAATGGGTGTAAATATAACCCCATATATTTCATTGCTCTCTTGTCTATGATGTTCAATGTTCTCCTTGAATCCACCAGCAAAGAATTTTATTTTTTCTAATATATCCATGTGTCTTGAAGGTAGCTAGTCTTCCAGGTCTTGTCAAGGCAACCAAGGATATTGAATGTTGAGTCTATCCTTCTTGATCATCTTCCTCTTGGCCATCATCTCTTCTTTTTTTTTTTGTGATCTACTGCTGTCCTGATGTTGTCATCATTTTCTTCACCTCTATCAACTTCCACTATAAACAAATTTTTGGGTTACATGCATGTCCTCAACAGTATGACTTGTCACACTTAGAACACCTTGTTATTTGATGATATGGAGTCCTTCATTCTCAATGAACATTATGAAATCAGTGTTATGGGGCTAGGAAAAAAGTCTTTTGAGGTTTTGCAACTCTTCCTCTATGATGAGTGCATAATTAATTGATGGTGAAAGAAATACTGTAATCCTAGCCACATATTTTCAATTATCAATTCCCAATGTATACCTCGTTAGAATTGTCTACATCAATTATACATTTAAACTCTAATGTTTGATCCTCCACTGACTTGTTATTCTTGAAGCAATGAGCAAGTTGTACTTTCAAACTTTGTAAGAATCAGCCTAATCTTAGTCCACTCTTTGGTAAAACTATTTTAACAGAATTGTTCAATGCATTAATGGCTATGGTGTTCCATTTGTACCATCTACCACACCCCATAAGTGTGCTCACCCTTCCATAACTCATAGTGCTGCCATAAATATTCTTGATCTCTGTAAATTTGAGCTTGTTGAAATATTATTACATGTTTACTGATCCATTCACATCATCCCATTTCTCTATCAAATTTAAAATGAGGGATCTTATTTCAAATATTTTGATTCAGTAGTATGGCGCTATTGAAATTGGTTTTGCTGTTAAATTGGACTTCCTATTGTATCCTTGTTTCAACAACTTGTTCACTAGGTGTTCTACTAATGTCCGATTGTATCTTTTTTCTAGTTTGATTGCTGCACAAGTGATCCCCATTGTTACCTACATATTATTAATAGTTTCCAAATTTCCACCAACTTGAAGATGTGACCATCCACTTCCCTATACATTAAGTCCTCACTATTTAATCTATTTTCAACACATGCAATTGATGGGCCATGTAAAGATTGTACATTGAATTTGGATCACTGTAATTAATTGTCAAGTTCACTTATGCAATTGATAGATCCTTCTATGAAGGCATGCTGTGACCAATTGTCTAAAACCTGTAGAGACTCCCTTGAAAATTCTGTAAGAAACTGACTAGCTTGTCAACCAAAGCTTCAAAACGGAGAAATGAACAAACAATTTGGAGAAAAGAATTACCATTAGTGTAGAAATAGAATTAAGGGCATGTTCTTCGGAACTTTAAAGTGGTTAGTACAAAATGGATTCCGCAAGCAAGGGACATGTAAGATTAAAACTACATCTGATGGAGCAGGTAAAGGAAACCCAAACCCTGTTGGAAGGGATGGTGTTTTCACAAATCAAACAAAAGATTATCCTTGTTGATATGTTATCAAGATCATGAGGAAAAGCACTCGTAATCTATCAGAAACTTGAGCATTAACTGTAGGGTTCAAGAAAACTAAGAAGAATCTTCACTTGTAGTTGATACAGTCAAGAACAAACTCATAGAGCATATAAGAAGCAACGATAAACCCACTGATTGCTTTGCAAATAAAGATGCAGATCTAATGAGAAGGCATACAATGTAAAATTTTAAAGCTTTAAACATTGCATTGACTTGTTTAACAACTGATAGTATGATAAGGAAGCAAATATGAACGTTAGTCCCAGTAGCAATTCCTCAGGTGGCTGTGCAAATACACTGAATGCGTGTTTTGACTGCAAATAAGCCAAATTCACATATGCCAAAAGGGAGATTTGATAATCCTGTCACCATTTATTTGGGAATCTGCATTTATTTCAAGGTATGAATGCCACTGAACATCCAAACATCACATGAGAAAGCCTAAGTGAACAACTACTCACCTTCATTATTCATCTCCCCACTTAGGTATTCAATTTGTCTGGAGGAATCAGAGGCAATGACAGCTCACAGTAAGGTTGCAACCACGAAAACAACAGATTGAAGGATGCTATAGAAAAAGGCAAGCATTCTCTCCCTAGTTTAATATCTTAAATCTAGTCTGAATTATGGATTGAATTTAGTCCAGAAACTGTAAAAGCTTCTCTCCCTTCCCTAAACACATTTTCTAGCTCTATTCATCAAGTATATCATTCTGTAGAGTGTTGTCTGTTGTTTCTTAATATGATGGAGATTCCTGAAGTGTGGATGGAACCTAGCTTTGAAAGCTACAGAGGAGGAAGATTAGTAAGTATTTTCAGCTATTCTTGTTTTTAAATTTAGAATAATACAGAACCAGCTGTATGCAGGAGATAGGAATACTTAACAAAGCGAGCATAGATTAGGTGCTTTCCATTTAGCTTGCCTCTTTCAAAAGAGGTGGGGACTGAGCTAATGGGTGTTTGAAGGTTTCTTTTGGGAGCAACAAGCTCCTTTTAATGCATACAGAATTCCACTTGGTGGAGCAATTTTCCAGAGAATAGACTGTCAATCCAGGGCCTGAGCTACTGAACAGCTTGGTGCTAAAGTAAAACAGACCATATCGTTTTGCAGAACTTGATGGTTGGATTGAATTCCATAGATCCAAGGGGATGTGTCTCCCCTCAAAATGCCACATTTCCCAAATGGAGACGGGGACAAGACATCCTCCCACTGCCTCCTTGCCAATCGCCATCATAACCAGGGAGGAACCATTTCCGGACATCCTGCTGCAGCAGTAGACATTTCTGGGATGCCCCCCTTATTAGGGATGCTGAAGGGATGCCCCCCTTATTAGGGATGCTGAAGGGATGCCAGGAAGTCCCCAGGATGGCTTGGGGACTTAGGGAAGTCCCTTGACCATATCAGAGAGGCAAAGGAGCCCCCACAGTTTCTCTATGTCATGGTAACGATTTTTATTTGTGTCAAAGCTTTGAACAGACAGACAACATGATGGCATGTACAAATGGTTGACCTTGGAAGAAAGAAGGAATACTTACATGGTATTTGGAAGCAAAATAGATTATTAAAACAACTGTTAACATTTTTTATTACTTGGATCCACACTCTCTTATTTTTAGGAAGTTGGTATACAAATATTTCTTAATTCATACATCACTGACACCTTGAGCTTGAGAGTGGATGAAGCAATGAGGGTAGGAGGTGGCAGATGTTATCAAGTTTTTACAAATGTTTGTGAGTTTCAGCTGACTGCTTTAGGGAGATTCTAAAAACTCATCTATTAGAAAACAGAACAAACAATAACTAAAAAGATTCAAGAATGACGATATTTCTGTCGTCAATGGCACAGCCCTAATCATATAGACTGATCAGATTCTCCAGCTTCACCATCAGTTCTCTGAAAATTGAAGATTTGGTTAAAGTAATGAGGAATTGGTGTTGGAGAAAACATAGTGATAAAATTATCAAAAATGACAATCACCATGAAGGTCTGTGTTGTCTTGAAGGCTTTAATTTGAGTTTTTAAGTTCACCCAGTATGATCCTAGATCCAATGAACAATTTTGTTAACTGCACAGCTATTGCAATAGCAATTTTATTTAACTCCTACAGTACAAGCAAGTAGAGTAGTTTGTAAAGGCACCATAGACAACCTGTCAATTGATTCTAAATTGATTTTCAAGCAGTTTTAAAATTATAAATGCAATCTGTATGTCTCTCTAAAAATGTGTATTTCAATCAACAACTTAATGCTTCCATGGTTCATAACGTAATGTGTATTTCAATCAACAACTTAATGCTTCCATGGTTCATAACGTTTACAACAAGTAGTTTTTGGTACCACTGTTCAAAGAGAAGATTGCATATCCACAATAATCTCTCTAGACTTTTTTTTTGTTTTTTTTTTCCTAAAAGCTGTTTTTTACCAAGTCATGTTTTTACTTTTTACTTTACTATAAACAGCAATTATATATTTATTTCTCGTACTTTCCTGGTGTTATTAAATGGTTTTGCTTTCTATAAACATTTTGTTTATTGAGCATTAACATTGTTGTTTCCCTCATGGTTTTGGTTCTAAAATATATCCCATGAGTGGACTCGTCATGTTCTTTCTATCTATAGTTACGACACTCTTCTCATTTTTTTGATTTAACCTTTCTTCAAAAAGCTTGTACTTAAATCATTCTGCTTGGTAGTAAGTAAAATGAACACAAGGCAAAATCAACACTGATGTCTAATAAAAAGCAACATTTTATGCATATCTGTTAAGTAAATACTCAAAATGGAATGCTAATATGTAAACCTTACCTTCTTGCCAGATGATTTCAATGTTGCTTCTCCAATTCCTTCCTCAGAAAATACATCCTCAAAGCTCTGACTTGATTCCAAACAGAGCTGTTCACATGTAGCAGCAAGCTTTTGTTCATTTTGAACAGTCTCAGAAGAGGTCTGCATATCCTTGGAAGAAGTGGCCAATGTAAAGTGCTCAATAGATACATTCTCCATGGACAAACTTAGCAAGAGTTTAACAATAATTCAAATATGAAATCTCTACAAGAAGAAAGGTTGAGGCCCACTGATAAACGGCTTATCTGGGCTAGGGTTCTTGAGAAGATTCGAATCCCTATCTCCAAAACCTAGTGAAAATGACAAATTCGTAGAGCCAAGACCCAACTCATGGGTTTTCCTTGAAAAGGTTTCCACAGTATCAGTTGCTGTAAGACTTAACCTTTCCAAACAGGGAGGAATGGAATCCACCTGCCTGCCCAAGTGAGCCAAGAAGATAAAGAGAAAGGTGTGGCCAATCATTGCAATCAAACTAATATAATAGCAACTTGAATCTTCAGAAAGAATACCGCCATAATCGTGTATGTATTTATTCACTTCTTTTATCTTCACCTGCCAAAACATATGCAGAAAGTATTCTTATTAAGAATGTAACATTTGGCATGTTTAAACCACAGCAGACATGTTACTAAAATTGTTTTCATATAAATATAATAAAGCATGTAGAACTTTATTCATATAGAATCTCTTATTTTTAGTGATGAATGTTTAAGAGTGTGTATCAAATGTTAACATTGACCTACTCTCCAGAATAATAAGTGCTTTATGGAAGAAAATCAAAAAAATGGTTATTTTTTCAATTTGGTGGAATTTAACTGCTATTGTTCAAACCTAATTATCAATTTCATAAATATTTGAAAGACTAATTCAATGCAGCATTATTGCCTCAAGATTTTATGCTTGTTTGCTACTGTCGTGCAATATCAAGCATTCCACAGTAATGTTAAATCAATTCAGAGCTTCTAGCTTCATAATGTTCCAAAATTCCTCACAGTATCATGCTTTTTGCAAAGCGTCATATAAACAACCCCTACAACTAATACATTAGTGGCTAGATCAAACAATAAATGAAATAATATGAATTAAAATGGAACTAAGTTGTGGTTAAGCTTAATAAAAACTACATGGGAAAGACCTCATTTGCTCAGAAGAATGTTGTCGATAATTTAGACTTATATTTACAAAAATACCTTATATTTCAACAGTATTGTGACGCTTTGCATATTATCTTAATCTATGAAAAAAGGAGTTTTTGGTTAACAATCAAATTTATACTTAATTATCCCATGTTCTCCAAAGTTGTCTAGGAAAGCAAAGTGGCAGTAGTACTAATAAATAGAAGTGCAACGCTTCATCATGAGGTAACAGGCGCATTAAAGGAGGAATTTAGCATCTGAAGTCAAATTTATGTTAAACACAATTATACCGCATCACCCTAATTTATCTAAAAATCCACTGCGTAGGTAATGCTAATGAGTGGAAGTACAATGCCTTGTCAAAAATTTGCAAATGTATAAAGAGTATTTTACTATTTGCAGTTAACTATAAATTTAACAGAACTACCCTAACACACCATAATGCTTTTGCAATAGAATTTATATTTAGTCTATTATCCCCCGTCATCCTAACATATCTAGGAATTCAAAATACCAGAAATGCTTTGTACTGAAATCATATTTGGCATAATAGCATATTTATCGTCCTAATATATCTAGAAATTCAAAGTCACACTACTGCTTATGCAGTCAACTTATATTTAACATAACTATCTCTCATCATCCTAATTTATCTAGGAATCAATCGTGCTAAATATGCCAATGGAAGTGCATTTCAAAATCGCCGTTGTCAATGACAAATCAAAAACTGCTTTACAATTTTAAACCCTCGACAAGAATACATTTATAGGGAAGACTTCTAGATAAATAAAAATTATAAACCTTGAAATGCCAGCCAGTGGCCTTGCCCACGCGATATAGGTATTATCAAAATAATAAAATGAAAAACCTAATAAGATCATATCTATAATTAAAAATGTAAATTTTGAGCAGTCAACCCTAATTGCATGTATACAGAGAACGTTACTCGTTAATTCATTGAGGGCTCGACATAGGCAAATTTTTCGCTTGATAAAGAAAATTCTGGAAAAATAATTTTTTCCATTTTCTAAATTAAAGGTTTCATCATTTTGCTGTAACTCATTACTTTCATACTATACAGATAAAATTCACCTTCACATTCTATCCAGGCATTTTGACGTGGAAGAAAATAGATCTCTCAAACCCTAATGCAAATACCCTAGAACTTAAAAAATTGTTAAGCACAAAAGAACAACAATTTTAATCTACGAACACTGATAAATTCCGCTTACCTGTTATAGTTGTAAATGCTTCGATTATATTCTATAATCTCGGTAATTCGCAAAGCAGTAGCAAGCCTGGAACTGTGAAACTGAAATCCCTCGCCAAGAAGAAAAACTGCAAAATAAAAACTTTAAAATAGACTTTGAAAATAACTCTACCATATACGCTAACACAAAATATTCTTGAAACCCTGGAGAATCTCAAATGAAGATAAATCAATATACCCGAGGCAAAGGGTTAACAGAGTCCCACTACACCACAGCTTTGAATATATTAAACAAATCTCCCGAATCTTCTGATTTCTATATATCTCTGTCCAAAATAAATCCGCAATTCGTTAAACAGGCTCAAAATCCAGGCACTACAAGGTGTAGATTTATTCCATAGTGCTAGGAGTGAATGCATACCGTCCCGTACAGCAGTTATTTCAGCCTTATAAGGGATTATAATAAATACTACTTTCTTGGGGGAAAAGTTATTAGCCTCGTGTACGAGGCTAATATTGACTTTTTCTAATATTTTTTTTTTTTTAAAAACTCGTTTACCTTGCATATATTTGTTGGTAGTTCCTGATTCTTTATAATTTGTTGAGTGGTAGCTGAAATTGTATTTTAAGTAAAAGATGATATATTTATATTAATGATTGAATAAATGAGAGACTTTAATAATGTTTACGAAATCAAAGTAGTTTATGGAATTAAGAGTAGCAACAAAAGAGTAGTACGTTAGTCTGAATTAAGATAGGACATTAAAGTTTTATAAAATTTGTAAACTCGTTTTCTTAATTCTTTTTGTTCAATCTTGCCTTCTCAAATAAAGAGTTTTGACTTTCTACCCTTAAGATGTCTTTGTAGTTGATACAAATGAAATTGTATTTTGAAGTGAGGATAATTATAGTTGAATTGTTTTAATTGTACAGAATTAGATTTAGTACGATTTTTTTCTTATATAATAAGCTAATTAGGTAGAGTTATTGGATAATATTGAAAAGTCCACGAAAGATATTTATGATAAAGACTTGATTTTAACATTCAATAGATAATATTTTTGTTTATTAAAAAAGTAAGTAAATTGTAGGTAAAATGATGCAATATTTTCATTCAATTGAAAAATGATATTGTTGTGTGTCGTATATTAGATTGACCATCATATTCATGATTTGTTAAATTATCAATGGCATTAAAAAGGATGTCATCACAATATGTTTCAAATAACTCTATTTGTTGAAGTCGTGTGTTTTCTTGCCTATTTTAATACAATTGACTTTATGGTTGTGGAATGTGGAAATGTTGTGAATACTTTGGATAAGATGTGGCCATGTCTAGAAAAATTTGTAATTAGAGATTAGACCAACTTTACAAAAGATTACATCAATATGTAAATGCATTAAATCATTTATTTCAAAATAGACCCAAAATTAAATAAGAAATAATAAGGATATGCAAACATAATGTAACAAATAATTGAATATATACATATAATAAAAATCATAATAATTTTATAATATTGTTTATGTGATTTAGATAAAATAAAAACTTAAATATTATATATTTAAAGAAATAGTGTACTATTATCTAAACAAGAGACGCATTACATCTAGTGTTTGCTAGCGATTTAGTGAATATGGTTAGAATTAGAAGTGATGACGGCGTTAATTTGTTATGTAAATTGTAATTAGTTATATTTTTACAATGATGTTTTTTTTTTAATTTTTTAAAGCATAAAACAAAATGTAAAGGAACATATGTAGATATGGGTGTTAGAGGGGGTAATACAATTGCAATTAACAAGTGATGATAGATTTTATCATAATTCTGGTAGTATTATATCAAAACTTAGTGACTTTGGAAGAGGTGTTGTGTGAGGATACAATTGTATTTCATTGCAAGAATTGTCAACTTTATTAAATTAATCATATAGATTGTAATTAATTTCTGGGTTATAATTATTAGTTTTATTTTAATTTTGTGCACTACTAGATCCTCTGATGAAAAAAGAGAAAATTGATTGAAGTGTTTAGTTTGTAGAATTCTAAAATATTATTTTGATTCTTCACCAAAATGTCGATATGTTATTTTTAGTTGTGTATTTATCGTGCCAATTTAACATTAAAATGTAGATTTATATAACATAAATGTTAAAACTATTATTTGTTATAATTAATAGAACATATGAAAAATCAATTTACATGTATATTTAATAAAATAATGTATCAATGACTATAATCATTGTGATGTAACGGGGAAAATAGCATAAGGAAAACAACAATGAATCGAGTCAAAATCAATTCAAAATAATCTATCAAGTTCCAAACCCATACTCATGAAATACAAAATGTAAAGCCATGAATCCAAACAAATGAGCAACTAAGAAACTTAAATGAATCCAAAACAAACAAGTCTTACCATACCATGTTGAAGTTGTATTCGTATTAATGTTGGATCGCATTTGAATCAATATGAAGCCTCCATTTGTTGTTTGCAAAAGCTTCAAAGTGTGTTAATGGTGATTGAAGATGTGTGTAAAAGCTCTCAAAAATTTGAATGTCAACTCAACATGACGTTGTTGCATAAACTCTATAGATCCTCTGATCATTTTTGAGAATGAAGAGGGTTGTTATATAGATTTCATGTTTCGAGATGAACAATTGAGATTTCGTAGTAAACGATCATGATCAATGGTTGAGAATTGTTGAGAGGAAATAGATTGGAATGATTAGTGGAATTAGATGGGAACAATTGGGGGGATTGAAGAAAGCAGTTTGAGATGTTAGTGGGATTGAGGAAAGATTGAGTGGTTAGTGGGATTGAGGAATAGATGAGTTAGTCCACCAATTAGAGTGAGAAATCAGTGGTAATGATTTGCTCAATCACAAAAGGGGTGAGGATAATTAATTAATTGAATAAGTTAATTAATATTTAGGGATGAACGTGCAAGTCATGTTTGACTTTAACAAATAAAGTTGTTTTTGTTTATTGATTATGTTGAATGATTTCAAATAATTAATTTAATTATTCAGGTTTAGAGAGGGGGAAGTGACTTAATTAAATTATTAAATGATAACAATTTAATTGATTTAGGTGAATCTAGGGTATATTAGAGACATAATTAAATAATTGATGTTTATTTAATTAATTAGGAGGAATAAAGTTTTTGAAAGAGGAAAAAACGGGTTTTACAGGGACCCGAAACCACAAAGTTTACAAACAAAAGAAAAGATCGTCAAAGACCCCAAAAAATAGAGAGGCTGTAGAGAAGACAACAAAATGACAAAGCCACAGCCACCAAAAAAGCCAACAAAATTAACTAAAGTTAGATTAATGACAATATAACAAATTAATTAACTAAAGATGGAAAATAGGGTTTAATGATGTAAATGATGTGAAATGCAATTAGATTAATGATAATTATGTTGATAATGAAAAAATATCATTCAAGATGTGTGATATGTGTTAGGTCAGGCTCGCAACAAGGTTTTAATATAGTTCAGATGTATAGAGGATGAAAAATTAGGCTATAGGACCCCTGTTTATGGTTTCAGATGTTCCTGGGTGCACTAGGAGGGTTTCCAAGTTAAAAAAATTAGGGTTTGGGGGGTAAAAATAGGAAATTAGGGTTAATTTGTTATCATTTGCACTCTTAGCCTTTACTAAATTCTTGCCTCTAAAGATCTTGCTTTTACAATTGTCAAGTAGCGATGTCGAGGATTCCAAGTGCCCCACACCGTGCAAAGGTAGTTTGTGACTTCAAGAGGCTAACTAGTGTAGGCATCGTGGTATGTATCACTTTTGTTCCTATTTTTTCCTTTCCACATTTGTGTAATTAATGCTAGAAAACTTTTTTAATGATAGCGGTAATTTTGTGTTTTTACTACTTTTGTCTCGATTTTATTGTTTTTGTTCTTTGTGTTTTTACCGCTTTCGTAAATCTTTATCGCTATCATTTTTCTTGTGTGCTATCATAAAACTTGCTTGCTTTTGTTTACCACTATCAAAAAAATTGTGCGCTATTGTTTTTCTACTTGTAAGATGACTGCTTCTGTAAATCTTGTGTGCTATCGATTAACTCGCTCGCTTTCATCAATTTAGCCGCTAATGTTTTTCTTGACTACTATTGTCAAAAAAGTGGTCACTATTGTTTTTCTTGATCACTATTATCAAAAAAGTGGTCACTATTGTCAATTTTGAATGATTTAGCTAGTTTTCTTGCAATCTTAGCCAATTCTTGATATCATGGGTTAAATGTTTGCAGGTGGTTCTCAAACCACTTTGTTCTAGGGAGCGAAGACCACGATAATTGTTCAACCTGATCGTTGGTTTCTTTGAGGTGGAGAGGGATTTCCTAGACATTGTGGGTTTGCATTACATATTTTACATGCATGAGATTCGATGTCATAGGGCGATGATGATCACCCTTGTAGAGAGATGGCATTCAAAGACGTCATCCTTCCACCTGCCGACTGACGAGGCAACCATTACATTTGAGGATGTTTGGAGGATTCTTTGCATCCCTATTCACAATGAGCTTGTGATGTATGATGTTTGATAGGGTACCTTAGCCATGCAGCAAGTACTCAGTATGTGGTGACTATAGGTGGTAGACTCAAAGATAGAATTGTCTCTGATCATTGATGGTGTCGACCCTATATCGATGGTCTTAGCTGGATTGATCATGGGGCTTGTGGTGCCTAATCATAGAGGTCAACATTTTCCTATTGGCTGGGGTATTTGTATTGAGCAGATGACGAAGCACAAGACTCAATATGCTTGGGGTCCAGGTCTTTTGGCACATTTTTATAGAGACATGCACGAGGCTACCTATTGTGGTGGCTTGGCTATTTCTGCAGAGATGACAATTCACATATCGGCTTGGGAGCATATCCCAGTGACGAGGCCAAATGGCGTTATGCATTAGGATCCAAAGGATCCATACTCTTACAAATATTCAAATTTCATGCATTACACTTTGACTGGCTGATTACCTTACTAGCAAGGCATTTTTTATGATATGCATGTGTTCATTTGGAGGCCATGGCTAGGCTATGCTTAGCATGGCACAATGATATGGAGAGGCTATCATATTATCATCAAATGCAATGGCTAATTGGTCGTATGGAAAGTTTGCTAGAGTGTTACCTTCCTAAAAAGGTCCTTCATCAGTTTGGAAAGCATCAGACCCATTTTGATGATGACTATCATGCACGGTTCAGGCGAACAGCTTGAGAGGTTAGGGTGTGGGGGCCACATGCCTCTTCTACTGATGTTGTTGTTGAGTTCTAATGACTTGCCCTATTTGGATGGGGTTGGGTAGAGGGTCCCAAAAATATAGGGATGACAGGATTATGATCAGTGGTGGGCTTGTCATGTTCCTCTATGATTTATAGATCCTGCTAGTGTTGGGCCAGTCATGGGACAGGTGTAGAGAGTGGTTGACATCACAGGGAGGAGAGGGGATCGTCAAAGGTTGTGTATCACTATTAAGCAGTTAGAAAAAGCACAACACGATGGACGACAGGGTTAGCATGATGGGCACGATGGGCGTGATGGATAGCAGCATGATCAGATGCAACAAAATTAGTCGATACCGCAAGGTCCTCCCCCTAAGCGGATGTAGTAGCAGCATCATAGATAGCCCAGTTGATCACGAACAAGGATGCTTGGGTTATTGAGAGGGATGCAAAGATTGTGCAAAGTTAGGATGTTGAGGGTCAAGTGGTTGTTCTTACTATAGAGCGAGATGGATTTCACCAAGAGAGATTCCTTGAGGTAGGAGCTAGTTACAAAGAGGCAACATAGATTAGTTGCAGAGATTTCATTAGCCTCCTCTCTTCCCCTTGCTTAGTATCAGGTCAACTGAGATCAACTTCTGCAATGATGTACTTATTATCAAATGTTATATGAGGCCTTTGTTATGAGGGCTCAGAGACGACCTCGTTTTGGAGAGCCTAGTACACAGGCAGGTGCAAAGTTTGGTGGTTGGTCAATGAGACAACCTCATCAGTCTACGGTTATCCCATAGCCATCTCCGCATCAAAGCCCACATGGTTCCCACCACGAGACAACCAACAGGGCTGAGTTTTACTTGATTTGATAATTATTTATTGTTGTATCAGAGACTTATGTAGACATGATATTTTGTATATATATTCATCAACCCATCTAAGGCCTCATATATATGTATTTTTTTGTATGTTTGGATATCACACATGTTACTTGATGATGTATATGATATTCTCATTTTTGATGATATATGAGATATACCATGCTTTTCATGTAGCTTATTATGTGTTATGAGATGATTATGGATGTTTATGGATGCACACATGTGTTGATTTATACATTCTCATTTGTACTTTTTTGATGCATTTATATGATATATATATATATATATATATATGCGATGGATGATGATATATTATGTATGTGATGGATGATGATATATATGGTCATGGTATGTACTGATGAATTTTTGGATGCAGGATGCATGTGGTAATAATGATATTGTGATCCAAGATGGAGCTATTAGTTAGAAGAAGTGTTTTATGGTTTAGGGATGGATAGAAAATTGATGTTGTTAGTCTTTGATGAGTTTGCTTGTGCTTTCATAGAGACTTCGTATTTGTAGCAATCCCTATTGATGTATCAAATAGAAATGATGCACCAAGGTATTAATGACCAAGGTGGCTTTGTATCTATTGTGTGGAATTTGAACCTACAAACAAAGAATATTCTTGCTCATACCAGACATATGAAAACCCTATTAGAGTGTGTGGGTGAGAAGTATCAAAACATTTCAGACTAGTTACACAAAGAGGTATGGAGTACCTAACATGCAACTGCTACACGAAATTGCCTCAAAATGACTTCCACACATAGAACAAAGAAATTATTCGTCGTGGTAGTATCACAAAAACATCTAACAAATAGAACAAACAAAAATCAACAATCAATATCTCCATCCCTTCCTCTCTAAATCCTTAATGGACATATTTGAGAGATTCTGGGAATGTGATATTGAGATAAATTAAAAAGATAAGATCATAAAAAGATAAACCGTATAGTATCACTTGCCATAGATGTTTGATGTTTCAAGATGTTATCCATTAGTAATGTCTATTGTAGGAACGTTATATCTATTAATACATATGTTAGGATGTTGATGATAAATTATCGATAGGTAGGTAGTTAATAATTAGGCATTGTTATAGTCTGATAGTGATCCAATCGTTTCAAGTTTTACTTTAGAAGTCTTGATTTTGAAGTTTGTTTTGTTTGTCAATTGATTTATCAAAGGTTAAAGGTGATGATTGTTTATTATGAATTAAGAGTTTATTACATATAGGTGACAATGGAGATAGGACTATTGACATGTTTTGAATCATTTGATGATGTTTTTGTTGTTTTTGGGAGATTTAGAAACACATAGGGGGACCTAAAGGGAATTACCTAGTGCCTTAGGGACTGATCAATGATTAGCCTTGCCTATGTGATGAACGCAAAGACATTGTAGTTCAACTATATTGAGTGACATTTTTTTTGGAGTTTTCTAACTTTTTATGAATGTTTTAGATTTTGAGAATTTATTTGGATTTTTTTGTTTGTTTTGGGGGACTACCCTAGGGCCTCAGGGGCTCGTCAATGATGACCTTACCTATGTTATACATATAAAGGCTCGTAGTTCACTTATTTGTGACCCAACTATAGTTCATCCAGAGATGACCTACAATGTTTTTTAGGATTTTGATGTTTTTGACTTTATTTTTTTATTTTAATTATTTTCTAGATATTTTTTATTTTGATAGTTTTTTATAGTGATGGGATGTACAAGGATCCAATATGCTACCAATTTTAGGAAGTTGCCCCTAGTTCAGGACAAGATTACGTTTATTAGGGTAGATGGACGAAGATGGTGTAACAAGGTTCAACACTTGATCAGTTATCGAGCCATGGTTGGATGCACATTTTATTATGTGACAAATGGGGTGGATGCTTTAGACAGTGTTGATAGATATAGATGCAGGTCTTATTCAAACATAGCACTTGTTTGCCAATTTTTCACTATGGTACCTGTTCTAGAAGTGCCACAAGGTGGGTTTTGCTTAAAGGACAATTTATTTTCTCTTTACTATTTTTCTTGATTTTTGATTTTTTTTTTACTTTTTTAGCTTTTTTGCCTGGGATACTCGATGTGCTCAAGTATAAACCTTTTGAGATGGTTGCTATTCAAAGGTTCAGCTAATGGTTCCCCTTTAGGAGTAGCCAACTAATAAGCTCTAGAGCCATAGCTTGTTGTTATGATGAAAGGACCTAACTAGTTTGGTTCAAACTTCCCCTTCCCATCCTGATTTAGTTGGATCTTCTAATTTTCTTTCAATACTAAGTCACCAACTTGAAATCTTGTGTTCTTGATCTTATTGTTATAGCTTCGCTTAAGCCAATTCTGATAAACCTGGAGATGGTTTAATGCATTCAAACATATTTCATCTAGAAGCTCTAGCTCATTAAGTTTGGACACCTAATATTCCTCATTGTTGACCATGCCTTTCAAGGATACTCATATTGATGGGATTTGACTTCGATAGGTAGGATCACTTTAGATCCATAGACCAAGGAAAAATTTGTGGCACCTGTAGGTGTATGAATGCTAGTTCAATAAGCCCATAAGGATGGGTTTAGCTACAAATGCCAATCACGGTCAACATCATTAATCGTCTTTTTCAATATTTTTAGAATGATTTTATTGGATGCTTCAGCTTGACAATTTCCTTGGGGATAATATGGTGTTGAGGATTGGTGTTGGATAGAAAACTTTGAAAAAAGCTCATGGACATCTTGATTCTTGAATGGGGTTCCATTGTCCATTATGATAGTTTATGAAATTCCATATTGAAAAATAAAATAATTCAAGATAAACTTGGATATTTGCTTCCTTATGATGTAAGTTAATGGAATGGCTTCTATCGACTTTGTAGTATTCAGTTGTAGTGATAATGAACTTTTTTCCATTGGATGAAGCGGGAGATATCTTACCTATCAAGTCTAGTTCCCACTATGAGAAAGGCCATGGTGTTGTTATAGGGCATAGCTACTATGTTGGTGTGTGAAAAAAATCACTGTGTTGTTGACATTGGTGACATTTCATTGAATAATGAATGGATTCCTACTCCATCAAGGGCCAATAATACCCTGTTCTCAGTAACTTTTGTACTAGATTAGGTCCACTAGCGTGAGACCCACAAATACCTTCATGTACTTCTTGTAAAGCGATTTGCACTTCGTCGCATTGAGACATTGAAGTAATGTACCGTCTAGACTTCGTCTATATAGGGTATCTCCTAAGATGGTGAATCAGGATGTTCTATAGAAAAAAAGGTTTTCTTTTGGTTTGTCGTTAAGTCAAGGGGTATGATACCATGTTGGATATAGGCAAACGTATCTTAGTACCAAGGCAAGTTAAGATGAACAACATCACAAACAAGTTTTGATTATGGGATATCAAATGGTGGTATAAGTATTTGCTCCACAAGGAATTCACATTTGGGAATGTCGAGGAGTGAACCTATTATTGCCATATCATCAACTGCTCTATTGTTGATTTTGGGAACCTATTCAAAGGTGATGACGATAAAGTACTATTTGAAACTATCCACCATTCTTTTGTATGGCATTAGCTTGTTATCCTTTTTTTGGTACTCATCATTTACCTACGTTAGTACTAGCTAGGAGTCTTCATAGACCTGTAGTTCCTTTATTTTCCATTCTATAGCTATTTTTAGACTTGCAATGAGTGCTTCATATTCAGAAATGTTGTTAGTACATGGAAAAGTGATCCTATAAGCTTTAGGTATACTATCTCCCTGTGGTGTGAGAAATAGGACACCAGTCTGTGAGTCATGTTGAGTGTGGGACTCATCAAATTACAAGGTCCAACAGCTTGACTGATCAGTTAGAAGTATGCTTTCATTTGGGAATTATGATACTAGAGGCTGATGGTCTTCCATTGGTGCCTCTGCTAGTTGATCTACTATTACTTGTCCCTTTATGGACTTTCTATCAATGTACTCTATATCAAATTCATTAAGTATCATTACCCACTTAGCGATCCTCCCAGTTAGAGCTGCCTTTGCCAATAGATACTTTAAGGGATCCACTTTTGATATCAACTTTACTTGGATGTTTAATATGTAGTGTCTCAGTTTTTGTGTTGCAAAGACTACAGATAGACACGCTCTTTCTATGGGAGTATAGTTTAATTCATAATCCAATAGTGTTCGACTGATATAATATATTACTCTTTCCTTATTATTTTCATCTAGTTGTGCCAACAAAGCTCCTAATGTTGTCAGTGTTGTAGATACATACAAGATCATTGCCTTATCCTGAATTGGAAGCATTAACATTGGAGGAGTAAGCAAATAATGCTTGACTTATTGGAAAGCTTGATCATGTTTGTCATCCCATTTGAATGTTATGTCTTTGTATAGTAAATGGGTGAATGGATGGAACTTGTCTGCTAATTGTGCGATGAATCTCTTGATGGATTGTAGTTTACCTTATAGACTTCTCAACTACTTCAATGTTTTTGGAGGAGGCATTTCCAATATAGATTTTACCTTAGCAGGATCTACCTCGATGCCTCTTCTTGATTCTATCACCCAACAGTTTTCTAGAAGTCACACCGAATATGCACTTCTTTGGGTTAAGGCATAGGTTGTGTTCCTTTAGCCTATCAAATACCTTTGCTAGGTTAGACAAATGATCCTTTCCTTTGATTGATTTTGCTAATATGGCATCCACATAATTCTCCATAGTGATATGCAACATATCATGGAAAATGGTGGTCATTGCTTGTTGGTAGGTTGCCCCTGCATTCTACATACTAAATGGCATGACGTTCCAACAAAAGGTTCCCCATGCAGAAGTGAAAGTTATTTTATGTTGGTCTTCAGGGGATATCTTGATTTGATTGTATCCAAAGAAACCATTCATTGGTGATAGCATTTCATGCCCCATAGTTAGATCTACAATCATGTCAATGTTGGGTAGAGGGAATTCATTGTTTGGGCAAGACTTGTTTAGATCCCTGTGTACATCCTTATGCTCCTAGTGGGATTTGATATTGGTACCAAATTAGATGCCCATTTAGGATAGTCGATGTGTCTAATGAAGCCCACGTCTAGAAGTTTTTGAAGTTCTACTTTGACCAAAAGTGTTATCTATGGATGCATCTTTCATAGCTTTCCTTTGATGGGTTTAGCTCCAAGGAACACTGCTAGGTGATGCACTACCAATGTTGGATCTAGCCCTAGCAAGTCTGCATACGTCCATGTAAAGTTGATTTTGCGTTCGTTGATAAATACTGAGAAATTTACCTTTTCCTCAAGATCAAGTGACGTTGCATGATATGTTATTTTTGGTGTCTACATTATGCCAACATTGATAGTTTCAAAGTCTTCAACTAAGAGTGTTGATTTTTCTTGATATTCTATGGTGGGAAGATTGAATCCTCCAACTTCAAGTGCCTTAGAGAGGTTTTCACCCTTAGATGTATCCTTTTTTTCTCTTTTCTTGATCTGATAAAGCCACATTGTGGTTTTCTTTAGGGGATATCTTTTTTATTTTTAATTTTTTTGGTTTATTTTTATGACTAGAGGATGTAATCTCCCCTCCAAAATATGCTCTTTGATTAAGCTCCATCACAAATCCTACTTTATGATCTCCTCGAGGTATATCCATTCGAAGTCCCATGAACTCTGCAATAGCCTCATCATTTTGGAATGAGTCCAAAACATGTGTATAATGTTGTTGGCCCCAGTCTATTAATTGTGGATACATCAAGTATATTTTGTCATTCGTATCAACAAAGCTTATGAAGGTTGTATCTAGGGTATGGATATTGGATTTATCAAGGCTCCATAAGGTATCTAGGTTATAATCACTGGAGTCATAAGAATCCCATTCATATTCATTGGAATCCGTTTCGGTTTGGTAATCTTCAGATGTCAGTCTAGTAGTGATGGTATTTATGTTGAGATTTTCAAACATGTTTTGGATATACAAGCAGTCTTCTAGACATTCACAATTATCCGATGTCTCAGCAATGGTAGAAGGAGCTCCTTCCTCATAAGAGGTAATTTCGGTACTCAGGGTGATTGTGTTTAATGACCCATAACTTAGTCCAAGATTCTTTGGGTGCCTTTCTATAATAACTGGTTCTCTTCTACCTTGTCCATGTAAACCAAGGCCACCTTGTCTAGTGAACCCCATGCTTTTTACTATCTAATACCCTTTATTGTTTTGATCAATAGGAAGGGGAGGCAGTGGATTTTCCCATCCTTCTTTGTAAATCCATGAAGATAGGTCTTGTTCAAACACTTCTTCATCTTGCATGTCTCCCCACTTGGTGAAAATGGTGGGTTTAACTATCATTGTAACAACTTTAACATGTCCAATATCTTTTGGTCCTCCACAAGTTTTTGGTGTTGGGGGAAGCATTTTGATGCAAAAGAATTGGTTGAAGTGGTATTCACTGCAACCCTTGTCAAGCACTTGGATCTTGAGATCAAATTTTGGTTGCTCAGTTGATGAAGATGCAGTGGAGGATGAGGGTAGTGATGATGGGTACACATATGAAAAAGAGTGGAAGTTGTTGGGTATTTTAAGAATCTTTTTGTACTTCTCCTCTAATTTGGCATAGTAATGAAAAGTTTTAGGGTCTGCATATATGACAACCTCCTTATCATTATAAGGAAATTTCAAGCACTGACTGAATGTTGAAGGGATTGCTTTCAGGGCATGGATCCATGGTCATCCTAAGAGAAGGTTGTATGGAAGCTCGAGATCTAGTACTTGACATGTCTCTGCTATTGCTAGTCCTATTTGAACGGGAAGTCTGATTGTTCCTTCTAAATTCCATTCTATATCATCATAAGTGATGGAACTTCAAAGTTTTGCTCTCTGTGTTCTCTTTTATCCTGCCTAGTGTTTGGGAAAAGCCTAAGGTTGGGGTTTTACTTTTTCTTCATGTAAAACCCTAGTGTTCATCTTGCACCTTGGGTGGGATCTATTTGGTCGTTACTTTTTGGGAGGGTTTTAAAAAAACTTATGCCCCATCGCTTCATCTAGGCCAAGCCCCATTTTTGTTTCATCATTTTATTTCCTTCACCCGAGTTTATTTTCCTAAGTCTTGGATGGTCTTGTGCTCCCTCGTTTAAGTGACAACTTATGTCATTGTTTGTCGTCGGCCTAGTGATGTCCCCTTATTCCTTTAATAAATGTTTTTATTTTGCAGAGGGACAAGTTCGCATGACCGTAGATCAATCATCGTTTGATCTCATCCATTCCCTGCCATCCCGCAATGACCCCATCACACTATTTTTTTAGCACGATATCATAGGTGAGTGCCATGTGTCTCATCCGGTGAAGCCGAAGGGATGATAAAATACTTTGATGCATCTATTTGGTTTTAATAGATTATGTAGCGGGTTACTAAAGTGTTTATGAGATGCACGTGTTTCAAATCAACATAGATGTTATAATCTCAGTAGGAAAAGTGCTCGATGGTTAAGGACAAAGTTGGCGACTATGTTGGATGAACTGGATTGCCGATGGTTGAGATCCATGGTTGCCCATCATCGCGTGATCAGAAATTGTGAGGTCTTTATCAATTGCGATATTGTGGGCAAGCGCCACATGGATTTTGTTGGAAATGCATAGTATGGTGGGCCCCTTGTTGCCACGATGGAGATTGTGTCAGTTTGATTTGAAGGAAGTCGTTCGATGATCTAACCAAGGTGAAGGATCGACGACTAATATGTGAATCTGCATCAAATGCGATAAGCTTTAATGGCAAACATGACATCTACTGCCATGGTTTGATCAAAATAAAGCAACTATTCTTCTACTTTTAGTGTCACGAAGCATTCAAAACATCTTTGTGGAGCAGTTGCGGAGCCAAGGACGAAGTTACAAATTTGTTACAACAAAGATTTGGGCTTCTGCAAGCGCAAAGTTGTGAGTTCAATTCAGTGTCTCCTGGTTATTCTGAATTCAAATTTGGGGGAAAATTGTTGTGTGCTTGTTAGAGGGCTTGTTGATAATTGTTTTAGGGCTATAAGTTAATTGAATTGTGGGAAATTGTAAAGTTTTGTTCTGTAATTTCATATTTTGCTTAGCCCTAGTTTGTTTAAGGTTTGAGATAGCAAGGAAGCCCTAGTTTACTCAAGATGGCACCGACAAAGCAACACTCTGGCCAAATTGATTATTTAAGTAGGAACCTATATGATGATTTCCTGGATCAATTGCCCTTGTCAATGAATGATAGGAAGAAGGGGTTGGTTTTGATGTGAGGAAAAACTCTAGGGGAGGGATTAGTATATAATTGTTCTAATATAGTCGATGCTAGGGTTCCTCTTACTGGTCTAGAGATGTTTAGATTGTGGTTTGGATAGAGGAATTTTCCCCACCCCTTTTCTAATGGTTGGATATATGATATGGGGAAGTTGGTGGTATCAAATGTGTTCCCTGATGTAGACTTGCTTAGGGCAGTGGCTGCACGATATGACCCTGTCACATGGGTGATTCGAGATAATGATGGAAAGGTTTTTTTAAGCATCAACATAGAGGAATTCTAAAGGTTTTTGATCTGAGTGAGCCTAGTACATTCTTGGTTCCTATTGATCTTGAGGAAATGAAACAAGAATATGGGAGGTTCAAATCACTTTTCAGAGTGAAGTTGCTCCCACCTCATTTGGCTGGGGAAGGAGGTTCAAAATTCCATATTAGCCCTAATGACCAAGAACCTTTCAGACTGAATTGTTTTGCAAAGCATTTCTTGGCTACCTTTTACTCATTGTGCCAAATTTTTGGTTTTCACCCCAACACGGTGATGCCTAGTGCTTACATGCTTATGGGGGTGCAAATACAACACCCTAATTTCTTAGTGATTTATGATTTTGCTTCTTTGTTGGCCAGAAAGATACATGAAGGGTTGTTGAAGTTGCAAAAAAATGATACATGCACTCCATTCTTCTAGTATTCCATGTTATTATATATGTTCTTGCATAAGAATATTGAATTCTTCTTTGAGAAGATGGAGTTAAGGCAGTGGGTTAATGGAGAAAGATTGCTAGTGCAAGTGTGGACTGCAGATTTATCATGTAACAGGGAGAACGCCAGTTATGTGCATTTTGATAATTGTTTTGCTTCCAGATTGAGAGCTAGGCTGATGGTAAATGTGCCTAGGATTCCTAAGGAGTTGCATGATTTCCTCAGACCAAAGGGGAGGAAGCTAGAATTGAAGGTTTTCCATAACTGGGGTGATATTATTCCATACTCAGTCAACACTATCTTGAGGGTGTATGGTTTTTAGGGGACCCCTCATATATTGCCATACAATGTTCCATCAAGAGTGGGTTTGTAGAAGTTATGTGGCAAATTGGTTGTATCCATGAGGACAACCTTACTGGGAAAGGTAAAGGAACATTTTTCCCGGATTACACTGTGGTATCAGATTTTGTCTTTTCAAAGGGAGGTTGGGTGCACTTTGGGAATTTTTTTGAAGAATACCATTTGAGGTGTGGTCCCAAGCGACAACATGATCCTAAGGGCTTCTTTGCTCTTTTTAGAAAAATGATAAAAGGTGGTAAGTCCGTTCATGAGTTCAACTTCCTTGAAGACTTGATTAGAAATGAATTTGACCTAAATAGGTAGGAGTTGAACAAGGAGAAATGGGTAGCTTATGACAAGCTATTGGCTATTGTGCACAAAATGGATCCAAAGTATGATCCATTGATGGAGTTTAGTCCATATCATAAGAAAATTGACTTCTTGATGGGCAACTTCAAAGAAATCATGGGCACCTTGATGACCAAGAAGGTAAACTTGGAGTTAGACTTGGGCATCCAGGAGCAAGGTGCTAGGCCAATTGAAGTAAGGCCAGCTTACCAACCTATAGAGAGATGGCCTATTTACAAAAGAAAGAGAAATGACAGTAGTGATGAGGAAGAAGAGGATAGAAAGGGAAAGCAAATAATGAAATTGCCTACACAAAAAGGTCCAAATCTCAAAATGCCTGGGGCAATTCAAATTATTGATTTGGAAGCATCACATGAGAATAGTCCCTCATCACCATCATCAGAGCCAAGCCCCAAAAGGAAAAGAATTAAACAATCACAAGAGGATTTGGTGGATGAGATTGTTTTCACTGACCAGGACATGCAAATGGGTATGCCTTCCCCTCCTAGGCCGGTTGAATTGGTTCTCTCTGATCTGAATATGAAAGGAAAATGTGTGCAAGATGCAATAATGGAAGCATGTAAGGAGTTTCTAGATGATAATGCATTTGTAAAAACTTCAGTCTTCTTGCAACTTGTGTGGATAATGAAACTAGAAGAATATCAAGATAAATGCAAGAGGAGAAGAGAATTGAGACTTGATAGGTCAGACTAGGAGAATGATGATGAAGTGAAAGCTGAACTAATGGAAGAGTTCAAGAACACCACTCCCGAGGAAGGGAGAAAATTGGTAAATTAGCTAGTGTCTTGATTTTACCTGAATGGGACATTGCAAATGTTGTAGTTTTTAATGCTATTCTAAAGTCCAAGCACCCCTTACAAGATTCTTAAGAAGAGGTCAAGGTAGCATTACAAGATTCTACCTTCAGTGAAGAGTACAAGACCTTAGCAATTTAGGCTTTGGCCCCTCAAGGGAGAAGCTGAATGTTACTGATATTAACCCGAATTTAAAAGGAGGGTTGATAATAAAGAGATCTTCAAAGACCTCAACCATAGAGGCTACTAATTTGACTATGAATGTGGCCAAATTGGCCCAAAAGATTGCTAAAAGAGAGGAGGCTGAAAAGAAAAGCCTAATGGAGAAGTAAAAATCCATAATTGGGGAATATAGCAAGATGCAACAAAGGAATGTTGAACTGTAGACTGATGTGGAAAAGTTAAAGAACAAGCCGATTGGGGAGACATCAAGTGCTCCAGGGATCAAAACATTGCCTTCCACATCAAGGTTAGTGCCTCATGCTTCTCCTATTGTGTCTACACCAGGGTCTCCTAGTCAAACTCCTTCTCTCAGCCCTACTTTAGAGCTAATTGATGAAGAAATGGAATGCTTTGTTGATCCTTTGAAGAAGCAGTTAATGCACAAAATTGTAGAGTTATAGGCATCCTCGAGGGTGAGTGAGGAGGGAATATTTTTAAAGCAAAGGGAGGTTGTAAATGTTGTATTGAGGCATTTAAATGAGAAAGTTGATGACAAATTGTCATCTATGTATTCTTTATATTCTTTATTATTGAGTGCAATAAAGAATATTGATAGGGATCAGGAGGTAGTAGTACCATTAATTAAAAGATGGATCCCTAGGGCCAATGATCTAGACATAATGTATAAAGCATCAAGGTTTGATGTAAATAATAGGCCCCAATAATTAAGGCCTAATCAGGTGTTAGTTAAGTCATTGCAAGGTTTTCAAACCTTACCAGATGACTTGAGTAGGAAGATCAGAGAGTTGGTAAAGAACTTTGATGATTGGAGTGACACATTGTTACCTGACATAATTAATGAGCAAGGAAGTATCAGGTCACTCCAACAATGGCAAGACCGAGCAAATGAAGTCATCAATTGTCAAATTAGATTAATTTGTGATGACTTAGATTATGATTTATTGGTGAGCTGTATGGACAAAATCATTAGCACTAGTTCATTCTTTGAATCTTTTGAAAGAGAAGTGAATCAGGTGGTAGTTAAGTATATACCTTATAGCGACAAGGTGAATGAGGTAATCAATTTTGATTGGCCAACTGATGAGGAATACCGAGAATGGGTAAATGTATATTTAACTAAGGAGTAAAAAGGAGTAGGTTGTTAATGGTTGATAGATTAGCTGTTGCAGTTACAACATATTCCAATTTTGTTTTTGGTGATAGTCTTGGCACATAATTCTTGATGTTTCTATTGCTACATCAATCATTCTCAGCAGGCATGATGAACAAGAGGATTCTTCGAGAAATTGTTGTTGTAACAAATTTTTGGAATGTCACAAAACAGTCCAATTGGTTGGTGACACGTGTGCTTTCTGGCCCAATGCTTGTTTTCTCCTTCTCTTCTATAAGAAGGATTTCAAGGCCAGAAGTACACGTTAGCAAGTGAGATATTTTTTTTTGTTGAGTCTAGGTGAAGTGCAAAGCAAATTGTAAAGTTTGATGATTTTAGAGAAAATGCAATTTAGGTTTTGAATCATTCTATAGTAGGTTTTGAATTCATGAGGATTTGATGTTTTATGACAATACTGACATTTGAATTGAAATGATTAATTCAAACTCATTTCTCTCCATTGTACATGCATATCTGAATTTTGAATAAGATGATCAAGGGTTATCTCCTTCTTCTCACTGTTGTGGTGTGTATGATTCTTGTTTTAGGTTTAATTCAAGGAATTAATTAAAATACTTGAATGGGGATTGTAGGTCGATATGTTATGTATGAGGATTTGATAAGTAGTAATGGGTTAGAATACATGTTGATTAGATTGTAAAGCAATGTTCTCAAGGCTCTTATATGTTATGTGTTAAATATGTCATAAACCCTTAAATTCTTATGAATTTGATGCCCCTAATGGATATATGACACTGATCCAAGTTGTATTAATTCATATGGTTCAGTATTTGCTTGTCTTTACCTAGAGCTTGCTACAAATTTCAAATATGACTATCTTATACTGTGAAATGTGTTGTCGTTATCTCATGCTCCAAATAGTTGATATTATTGATGAACAACCAATTCTATTCAATATTATCCTATTATTGTGAGCTATTAAATGAGATTATTTGTTATTGTTAATGTTGTTTATGATAACGATGTAGAGGTTGTAAATGCATTAAGGGATCACCCTCTCGGGTCTTGCAGAGCTCAAAGTGTAGGAGGTCTTTAAAATCCTTGTCAATTGGTCCAGGTCCTTTGAACTGCCCTTGATTGGAATTGGCAATTCAATCGGTAGATTAGAAGACCAACCTGGTTACAATAAAAACAACCAACAATAAGCTCTGATGGTGATACTTTTATTTTTATCTATTACGTTATCAAAGTACCCTAGTTGTTTCACTAATTTTAGGGTACAAATGTTTAAACTTGCATCATTATCTATTAGTATTCTCCTGACTTTGTGTTTATGGGCACATACTTCTAAATAGAGAGCCTAATTATGGAAAGATCATTGTGGAAGGTCTTTCTCAAAAATATTGAATGATGGGTGGAGGTGATATTACCAACCATGGCTTGAAACTGATTGGCATTGAGATCATTAGGGATTGATGTTTCGACAAGAGATTTCTCCAAGATTTCCTTATGTGTTGGAAACAATTTCAAAAGATTAAGGATGGAGATTAAGGCAAGAGTTTTCTTTAGTTGTTCCACAATGTTGTTGTCACTTGATGGATAACTTGTGGCTTTTACTTGGGGTGGTGCTCCTTGGATTGTAATTCTCCCTCTTTGTGTAGCTACATTACACTCGGGATCTCCACCTAGTATGGTTACAACATGAATGGTATGATCGTCATGAGAGATGTTTCCTATGAGTTCATCACAGGTGAAGTTGATTTTATGATAATCTTGACCTTTGCCCTTGTCATTTCCCCTAGAATGGCCAGGGATTAGATCCTTGTAGATTTTTAAATCTTTATTTCATGGATGAGATTCTATGTCGACCTCTCCTTTTTCAATTAAGTCTTGCATGATATTTTTGAGTCTTATGCAATTATTGGTGGTATGCCCCTTGATCTTGTGAAATTTGCATTTGTCGTTCTCATTATACCAAGGGGATTTGAAGTTGGTCTCCTCATAGTTTTTTTTGTCATTAAACTTGATGAGGTTTGTTTGGAGCATTTTACACATGATTACGTCAAGGGGTTCTCCTAGTGGGGTGTATTTCCTTATAGGTTGGTCATATTGTCTTGGTTGTCTCCTTTCATTATCTTGTCCTTGATTTTGCTATTGGTTATTGGGTTGGTTGTTCTGAGGATAATTCAGTTGATTGTTCTATGGATGATTGGGTTGGTTATTTGGTGTGTTGTTTGTAGTGTAGCCCTATTGTGTGGTTTGAACATGATTTTGTGGTACATTGGGTGTTTGTATGTTTCCTACCACCTTAGCATCAACCTTTGTCATTGGTTACATTTTTGTTTTTTGCCCATATCTTTGGCTTGTCATTTGAAGTAGAAGATTGATCCTTTGGGTTGTAAATTTTAATTACTCCCCTTGAAATGAGAGCTCTTTCAATTAGCAAACCCTTTTCAATAGTCTCCTCAAATTCGTTAGGGCACAATACAGTGACTTGGTAATTGATGTTCGTGTGTGCGTTAGAGATAAAGATGTCCATAAGTTGTTTTTCTAGAATGGGCCATTTACATTTTCTCGCTCTGTGTCTCCATCTCTGTAGATACGAAGCAAATGAGTCACCTTGAATTTGTTTGATTTTATAGAGACCAGTGATTGTTATATCTTGTTCTATGTTGTATGAGAAATGGTTGACAAACTTGTTTGACAACTCATCAAATGTTCTGATACCAGGAGGTAGACGAGAGAACGAGTCTATAGCAGCCCCACCGAGACTTCATGGGAAAAGCCTCATTAGATAGGGTATCATTTTGTTGTAGATCCATGCAAGATACTAAAAAATTCACGCACGTGTTGTATTGGATCCCCTCTTCCGCTATACTTGTCAAATTTTGGTATCTCAAAGCCTTTGGGAAAATGTACAACAGATAAGTTTTGATCAAAGGGATATGGACAAATATCTTGTAGAGCATATCTCTTCTTTGGATTTCCAATTTGGATGTTCGATATCCTTTGGTTGATAGTTTGTAGTTGTATATTTTTGTCATTTGTTGGTGTACTTGCTTGAGGATTTTGCGCATTGTAGCCTTGTTGTCTTATAACATTTGTTTGGTCATAAATGGGATATTGTGTAGGTATAGGACCTTGATGACCATGTTGTGTGTAAGGAAGATTAGGTACACCTTGATATTGATTTTGAGGTGCTCCATGGTATTGATTGTGTTGAACTCATTGATATTGATTTTGAGGGATACCATGATATTGCGTTTGAGGCTTACCTTGTTGTTGTGAAATAGGAGTCTGAGTTTGGTTTTGTGAAATACCATGATGTTGTGTACCTTAGTAATTTGTTTGTGGTATCCCTTGTTGTTGTTATTGACAAATACCTTGATGATGTGTTGGGGGTATACCTTGATGTTGTGTACCTTGATAGTTCATTTGGGGTATATTATGTTATTTTGGATTTTGTTGAAGGGTACCTTGATAGTTCGTTTGGGGTACGCCTTGTTGTTGTGGATTTTGTTGAAGGGTACCTTGATAATTCATTTGGGGTACGCCTTGTTGTTGTTGATTTTGTTGAAGGATACCTTGATAGTTCGTTTGGGGTATGTCTTGTTGTGGATTTTGTTGAAGGGTACCTTAATAGTTCATTTGGGATACACCTTGTTATTATGGATTTTGTTGAAGGGTACCTTGATAGTTTGTTTGGGGTACGCCTTATTGTTGTGGATTTTGTTGAAGGGTACCTTGATAGTTTGTTTATGGTACACCTTGTTGTTGTGGATTTTTCTAAAGGGTACCTTGATAGTTTTTAGGGTACGCCTTGTTGTTGTGGATTGCTAAAGGGTACCTTGATAGTTTATTTGGGATACACCCTTGTTGTTGTAGATTTTGTTGAAGGGTACCTTGATAGTTCATTTGGGGTACGCCTTGTTGTTGTGGATTTTATTGAAGGGTACCTTGATAGTTCGTTTGGGGTATGCCTTGTTGTTGTGGATTTTGTTGAAGGGTACCTTGATAGTTTGTTTGGGGTACACATTGTTGTTGTGGATTTTGTTGAAGGGTACCTTGATAGTTTTTTTGGGGTACGCCTTGTTGTTGGGGATTTTGTTGAAGGGTACCTTGATAGTTCGTTTGGGGTATGCCTTGTTGTTATAGATTTTGTTGAAGGGTACCTTGATAGTTCATTTGGGGTATGCCTTGTTGTTGTGGATTTTGTTGAAGGGTACCTTGATAGTTCATTTGGGGTATGCCTTGTTGTTGGGGATTTTTTCATGGTATGTTTTGAGTGATATTGTTGAGCTACCACTGCTTGCTCAATCCGTGATGGTTGCCAAAACAATGGGTTATCCATAGGTTATGTTTTAGATTGATCATTGTTTTGTGAGAACAAGGGTTGTATGTTAGGATCCACAGTTGGCTTTGGTATTTGGCTAACCACCATTTGATCTCTTGATGGAATGAGGTTAGGATCCCTAAGAACATCTACATTGAAGTCTATGGGTAGTTTAGCACTGCCTTGTGCTGTGTAAGGAAATACTGGTTTGTGTTTATCTTAAGCATTTTATCCATAAGTTTTTGCATTTAGGATTTTGGGAGTGTTATAAGAGTCTTTCCTTAGTAAGTTCCTCATCACTATCATATTATTCTATGATCATTTCCTTTGGATTTGGAAGTTGATTTTGACTATCAATCATGTTTTGGTGTCTAAGGAGTACTTCCTCATCAGTAGGTGGTTGATTTTGTGTAGCTTTGAACGTAGGTTCTCTTTGAGGAGTTGTAAGGTCATTTGGATTATAACCCCATGATTGAGGCTCCTAGTTAGTGGTATTTGTTTTAGGTGCACTAGTACCACTCTTGTTGGCTTCCATCTTTTTCCTGTGTTGAGATCTCATTGTTGTCATAAACAAGCTCAAGACCTAGGTAAATTTGGTGATCACTAACTATAAAATGGGATGGTGTTTTTTTTTGGATTTTTTGTTTTAAAATTAAGTATGGAGATAATGTGTGAAAACCTTTGGGTAATGATTTGTTGATGGTTTGCTATGGATTGAGTGTCTGATGGTAACGACTCTAAAGTATGAGTGATTTTGGTGGATGTTTTGAGATGATGCTAATTTTGGGACACAAAAGTGTACAAGACTTGGACCGATATTTTGCTCTATTTTTCTAGAGGATATGTTGATAATCTACTTGAATTAGCCTTGAGGTTGCAAGCAAATGTTAGTATCTTAGAAAATGGGAGCAAGAGGATAATCTAAGTTTTTGTGTTTGATTTGTGTCTTAAACTAGGTGATGCTTTGGTTTGCTAATGGATATGGAAAGATATTGAGATGACTTGGTGAAAATCTATTTTTTTTTGTTTCAAAGGATGAAAGATTAACCAGTTTGGGATGAATTTTGATTTGCACCAAAAAATAGGACAATAGTGACAATCTTCGAGATAGTAGCATTCAAAATTTAGGACAATAGTGGTCAAAATTTGAGCAATAGTGGTCTCTGTTTCAAGTTATGACTGGTAAATAGAGAATGCAATAGCGATAATTTTGACAAAAGTGGAAATTTCTAGGATAATAGCGGTTGGTTTGTGAGAACAACTGTGGCAAGTTTATCAAGAGCGGTCTTTGTTTCAATTTTTCTGATTAGTGAACCAATGAGCACAATAGTGACTGATTTGACAAAAGTGACAATGTTTATGACAACACCAGTAAAATTTTAAGATGAAAATAGTAAAAAATTAGTACAATAGCTCGGCAAAGTTCAAGACAAAATTGGCAAGAATGTCAATAGCAACCATGTTTCCAAATTTTCTAGTTTTGTCTAACAATTTGTTGGAAAATTTTACAATTTTGAGATGTTTGGTTGATCTGATTATTTTGAGAATATTCTTTGAGATTTGGCAAGTGATAAAGCACATCAATCAAAGTGTATAAAACTAACTGTAATGTTTTGATGATAAGGGGCCAAAATCAACCCATGTGTTAAATTGGTAACAACATCGAAAACATATCAAGCATTTTATCCCTAAGGTCAAATTGGCCAATGACTACACTTTTAGGCCCACAAATTGGAAGCTCCTTCGAAGTAAGGTAGGGACTCCCTTTCGAGATGTATACACTTATGTTACACCCCAATTGTGTAATTACTATTTACTATTACTATGTAGGGTAAATGTGAATGTTCTATGAATTCTAAAGATGAATAAATTGTGTGTGCACTTTTTCATCAAATAAATTATGAATGAATATTATTTCATTTAATGATATGCAAAGAAATGCATATATGTGAAATGGATGGTTATTGAATTAATATTCTAACTTTTGAAATGTATTATGTGTAATGCATATTTTGTTGAATAACTGACTACCTTGGGCATATGTTTGTGGATGCACGTATATGTTCAATTCCTCTAGGCAGAGGGGAAGTATCACTCAGGAGAAGATCTTGGTTAGGTAACTAGTAATGTAACATATCTGAGTTTACACACACTCACAGTAGTGTGGTTGAGTCAAGTTATTATGTGGGAAGTTGGTAAGTCATCCTTAGTTTTTTGTGTTTGCATTAGTAAGGGTCCTATAACTATTGAGTGCATTATTGTGTGATGTTTATCTATTGAGCTTATGAGTTATTTCCTTTATTACCATGCTTGTATTGATGAGTTGAACATATGTGGAATATGTATATATACACATATGCGTGTCGATGACAAACCATACGCATGAAGGAACATGTACATAAGGGTACATAGGTAGACGTACCTATGCACACCTATGGACGAGTTGCTTATGCACATGGAACTATCAGATGGACCTAACAACATGTATATGTATAGATATATCACACATAGGTGCTTATCGATACAATAGTAATTGTGTATGACTTAGTTGTGTAATCGAATGTGTATATACTATATACATGTATCCATATGTATATATGTATCAATATATGAGTATGATGGCAAACAAACATGCCCATACAAATGTATTGATATATGTATACATACATATACATGTACATAGAGGCATATATATACACACACACACAATCGATATATTTTTATTACTATGTGATTGTTATCTTGTTTGTATTCGTCAGTATATTGAATGTATACATACTTTATTGGCATATGATATATATAAATATATATAAACATATATACATATGAGTGTGTGTGTGTTGATATACATACGTACATACATACGTACATACATACATACATACATACATACATACATATATATATATATGCTTTGCAGTTGATTATCATTAGCAATGCTTAAAGGTCGATTTACTTACTAAATCATAGGCCAGTTATATACAACATATACAAGCATTTTATAAGGCCGAATATAACACGTCTTGGCAATACATAAAGGGTGAACTATGTACAATATAAAGTGCATCAAGTAAGTTGATTTAAAGAGTTTGACTTAGTCGATGCATTGAGATTAAATACATTTGACTTAGTAAACTGTATTTACTTGGGATGCATTATCATAAATTGATTATCAACAACAAAATAAATGTAAATGTTGATTAATAGGATAAGTTCCTACAATTCAATGAATTAGTCAAATCAGATTTAAGAGACATGGTGACTCATCATAGACTAAGTCGACTTATGCTGAGTGTTGCATTTTAGTTATTGATTGGTTCAAACAAGAGGAAGCCATGCCAACTGTAGAAGAATAGTTGCTTGCTTTGGCACCACCTTATGAATTCTAATTATTGTAGAAGTATCTTTTAAGAGCAATTTGAATTCCATCTTTTACCATGTGTTGCTTTCAAATGGTCTTCTACTATTGTGAATCTTTGAGGGAAATATGTAGCTTTATTTTGTTGAGTACACTCTCAACTTGCGTCCACCTTTTTGATAAGTTAAGTGAGTCGACTAAGGTAGAGTTTGTTGTCAATATTCATATTCATGCCTTTTTTGTAGGATGAGAAGTCTCTTTTTTTCTATATAAATAGAGGAGTTGAGCTCTCATTTGGGATGCATTGTGCTCTACATATTGGACAGTTTTTCTCTGCATTATATACACATTCTATTGCATTCTATTCCATAGTTCTAAATTGCCTTATGCTGCAAATTTATTCAGACTATTGTGAGTGAGCTTTGAGTGTTTGGAGTGAAGTATATTATCAACTTGAGGGAAGGCTTTATAAAGGCATTTATTGTGAAGTCAAGTACAACTAGTGATTAAAATTGGGAAGTTGTGCATCATTCAGTCAGTTGGATAAGCGAGTTATAGGCATGGGGATTATTCTTCCTTTAAATGTCTTAGTTTATGAAAGATTATTTCATGATTGCTTTATTTAGTCTATTGTGAATACTTGCATTTAGGGGAAAATAATATTGCTTTGAAAAGGAATTAGAAGTTTTTTATACTATTTTGTGAAGTGCTTGTAAATACTCCATAATAGGAGGATTTTGTTTGTCATAAGTATTAACATACTAGAAATGATTAAACATGGGTGGCTTAAGGGTTACTCGTAGCTAAGTTATTTGATTATAATAAATAGCTAATGAGTTACTCCTAGGATTGTGAGTCCATTGAAGGGAGGGAAATTTTACATTTGCTTTAAGAGTAGAATTACCCTAGAGTTTGTATAAAAGGTGATAGGTTAATTCTAGGGCAAGAGATTTGTTGGAAATAGGATGCCATTTAATTACAATCCTAAACATTATTTCTATGTATCTCCTAAGTCATTGGAAAGTGTTCCCCAACACTAGGATTAGAAAGAGATTAATTTTGAATGAAATAATCATGTTAATTGACATTTGTAATTAATTCTAAATGATAGGAACATGTGAGGGCATCCAAAATGAGTTCTTAAATAATAGGAGCACATGGGGCGCCCACATGGAAGGTGGAACCCACCTTGAGTTAAGTTAACTTGTTTGGAGAAAAAGATAACACTTCATAATGCATGTAAAGATCCTAGAAGTTAGGGATTGATGTTTACATGCATGGAGTTTAGTTCAGTTCAGTTCAGATCAATTCAGTTCAATTCATTTTAGTTCAGTTCAGTTATGGTTCATTTATCTTCAATTTCATGTAGTTAGTTTGAATTGCATGTTAGTTGACTTTAGTTGACTTGAGTGCATACTTACTAATGACTTAGGTTACAAGACAAATAACATATGACTACTTCAGTTAACGGGGATGATCAATCCATCCATGATATTTGCATGATTGGTGGAGAGAGATGTTTTCATTGCTAAAGATTGACTTGGACCCACCTTGAAGTGCAAGTTAGCAGCTTAGGAGTTAACACTTTTGCATGATAAGATATTTTATAAGGCTAAGTTAAAGTGGGGCCATTCTTGGGCACCAACTTTGAGGAGAAGTTTACAAGATATCCTCAGAATCAACGGTGAGATATGACTTTAGTTTGGGACACCCAAATTGATGGACTTGTTTTGACATTGTTCTTCATGAAAGAACTCTACTTGCAAAGAATAGGCGTGGGCTTTGTGAGATAAGCATTGTG